>PVIH01014811.1:0-52181 GCA_004025045.1 Sigmodon hispidus
CTGTATTGACAACTTTCCCATCTGACTAACCTCTGCCAAATACCCATATACCATTGAGACAAAACACGTAATTCTTCTTTATCACATATGTGAGTTCCTATTCATGAAAACTTACATCTTCTTTCTGGATCATCTCTTTATCTGTCCAATTTTTTATTCTCCAGGAAATCTGTTTTACTTTGTAATGAAATCATCTATTTTCAGTCTTCTGACAAACAGTTCTCTAAAGTTTCTCAAGGAGCACAAGATGATATGACATAATCCACATTAGCTGATAAAGTTGATACTCTGCTCACGATATATGAAGTCACCAGGCCTATCCTTCTTAGATCAAAATGACAAAGCCTGGCAAATCGAATCATAGTCTTTATGGAAGAAGTAGCCAAAGAAATAATACAACAACTTTTCTTTTGTATCTCTAATCAGTCTCTGGAATAAAGGGTCAGTTGTCTCAAAAGACTGAGAAGTACAGAATAATAAATTTGACCTCACTGGTAACAGCTGTGGAAGTTTCTGATAAGGAAATGCACATACCCAACCAAGGGGTATCTACAACTTTTCCAGTTCTGGCAGATCACCCCGCACATGGACACTTTTCTTTTCATTTTTTTATAATATAATATTATTGCATTATAATTTTTAATTATGAATAAAGTCACATTTTCTATCTGTGTATATCCTTATTCAAGGTCCCTTGTCCCTCCCATGACCTGAGTTCACTCTCTTTTCTCATCTCCCCATCTCCTCCCAGCATGGGCAAGAGGTCCCAAGGTCCCCATGTCCCATTGTCACAATGTCCCAATACTGCTCAGTTCAGCCTCTACTCCTGGAATATCATGTTTCCTCCCCTCAACATCAAGACTGAGTCAGGTGTTCCTCTAGGGGGAGTCAGATCCAAGGTGTCAGTTCAAGGTGTTTCAGATCCCAAACTGTTCAGTGGTTGCAGTTTGCAGCTTGGACATGCTTGGCTTTTTGCTTTTTTATTTGTTTCTTAGGTTTTGTGTTTTGTTTAGAGTCTACTAATGAGTGAGTGTATCCCCTGTTTATTTTTCTGGGTTTGAGATACCTCGCTCAGGAGGATATTCTCCATATCCATCCATTTACCTGAAAATTTTACGATATCATTTTATCTTACTGCTGAGTAGTGCTCCATTGTGTACAAGTACCACAGTTTGTTAATCCATTCTTCATTTGAGGGGCATCTAGGTTGTTTCCAGGTTCTTGCTATCAAGAATAATGTTGCTATGAACATAGTTGAGCTAATGCCTTTGTAGTGCGACTGTGCGTCTTTAGGGTATACATCCAGAAGTGATATTGCTGGATCCTGGGGGAGATTGATTCTCAGTTTTCTGAGAAACCGTCATACATCATTACAAATTGGCTGAACAAGCCTACACTCCCACCAACAATGGTGAAGTGTTCCCCTTGCTCTGCAACCTCTCCAGCATAGGCTTTCATCTGTGTCTTTTATCTTAGCCAATCTGACAGGTGTCACGTGGTATCTCAAAGCTGTTTTGATTTGTAATTTCTCTGATGGCTAAATATGTTGAGCTCTTTTTCAAGTGCCTTTCCACCATTTGTAATTCTTCTGCTGAGAATTCCCTTTTTAGTTCTGAAACCCATTTTTTGATTGGGTTATTCAAGGTTTTGGGATCTAGATTCTTGAGTTCTTTATATATTTTAGAGATCAATCCTCTATTACTTGTAGAGATGGTGAAAATATTTTCCCATTCTCTAGGCTGTCATTCTGTTCTATTGACAGTGTCCTTGGCTTTACAGAAGCTAATCAGGTTCAGGAGGTCCCACTTATTGATTGCTGATCTTAGTGTCCATGCCACTTGTATTATTTAGGAAGTGGTCACCTGTGCCAGTTTGTAGAAGGGTATTTCCCACTTTCTTTTTTAATGAGTTCAGAGTGGCTGGGTTTGTGTTGAGGTTTGTGATTCACTCTGATTTGAGCTTTGTGCAGGGTGACAGGCTTGGATTTATTTGCATTTTTCTACACACTATCAACCAACTATGCCAACACCGTTTGTTAAAGATACTAACTTTTTTCCATTGAATATTTTGGGCATCTTTGTAGAGGATCAAGTGTTCATAGGATTTGGGTCAATGCCGAGATACTCAATTCCATTCCATTGATCCACAAGTCTGTTTTTATGCTAGTACCAGGATGCTTTTAATTACTGTAGCTGTATATTATAATTTGAAGTCAGAGATGATGTTGCCTCCTGAGATTCTTTTGTTGAGTAAAATTGTTTTGGCAATCCCGGCTTTTCTGTTATTCCAAATGAAACTGAGTATTGTTCTTGCCAGGTCCGTAAAATATTGTGTTGGGATTTTGATGGGGAATGCATTGAATATGTAGATTGCTTTTGGTAGAAGTGCCATTTTTACTATGTTGATCCTACCAATCCAGGAACATGGGAGAGCTTTCCATTTTCTGATATCCTCTTCAAATTCTTTCTTTAGTGATTTAAAATTTTTGACAAATAGATCTGTTACTCTTTTCGTTATAGTTACTCCAAGGTATTTATGCTATTTGCAGCTATTATACAGGGTGATGTTTCCCTTATTTCTTTTTCAACAATTTTATCTTTAGTGCATAGAAGGGCTACTGACTTCTTTGAGTTAATCTTGTATCCTGCTACATTACTGATGGTGTTTATCTGCTGTAAAGGTTCCTTGATAGAATTTTGTGGGTCACTTATGTATACAATCATATCATCTGCAAATAGAGATAGTTTCAATTCTTCTTTTCCAATTTTATTCCCTTAATCTCCTTTCATTGTCTTATTGCTTTAGCTTAAACTTTGAGAACTATATTGAATAGATAAGGAGAGAGAGGACATCCTTGACTAGTTCCTTATTTTTCTGGGATTGCTTTGAGATTTTCTCCATTTAGGTTGATGTTGGCTATTGGCTTTGTGTAAATCGCCTTTATTATACTGAGTTATTTTCCCTGTATTCCTGATCCCTCCAGAGCTTTTATCATGAAGGTGTTTTGGATTTTGTCAAAGGCTTTTTCAACATCTAAGGATATGATCATGTGTTTTTTTTCCTTTACTTTGTTTACATGATGGATGACATTTATGGTTTTTCGTATGTTGAACCATCCTTGCATTTCTGGGATGAAGCCTTTTTCATTGTGGTGGATGATATATTTTATATATTGTTGAATATGATTTGGCAAAATTTTGTTGAGAATTTTCACATCAATATTCATGAGGGAAATTGGTCTTTAACTATTCTTCTTTGTTTTGTCACTGAGTGGCTTAGGTATTAGTGTAATTGTGGCCTCATAAAAGGAATTTGACAATATTCCTTCAGTTTCTACTGAGTGGAATAGTTTAAGGAGTAATGGTAGTAATTCTTCTTTGAATGTCTGGTAGAATTGTGCACTGAAACCATCTGTTCCTGGGGTTTATTTTTTTGGGGGGGGTTCTTTTAATGACATCTTCAATTTCCTTAAGGTCTCTTAGGTAATTAATTTAGGTAATTAATCTGGTCTTCATTCAATTTTGGTAAATGCTACTTGTCCAAAAGCTGTCCATTTCTTCTAGGTTTTCCATTTTTGTGGAATATAGATTTTCAAAGTATGATCTCATAATTCTCTGGATTTTCTGGGGGTCTGTTGTTATGTGCCCCATTTCATTTCTGATTTTGTTGATTTGAATAAACTCTCTGTGCTTTGATTAGTTTGGATAATGGCAAAAATGATTACCATACAGTTAGTTACTTGTTACAAATAATAAGTTATCAGGGATGGAGCGGTTTAAATTTGTAGAATCATACATTAGTGATGAAAATGAGAAACTTGTTATTATCTTGGAATTATTAGAAAAATTTGCTTTCAAGAGATTTGGGTTTTGGAAAAATTAAGAATTAATTGATTTCAACAATGATAGGATCATGCTGATTTAAAGAATAAGAATGATGTAGCAAAGTCAACAGAGAATAGGGAAGAAACAGCATCATGGTATTTTTCAAGGTTAGAAAGGATTTACCAAAATTGGTAAACATATAGGTTTCTCCCTTTTTCCTTGCTATAATTTATGTAGTGGAGAACACATGCATCACCTTGACTTAGCTGTGGTTTCTTGGACAGCAAAAATCTGGGATTCACCTATGACTATCAAAGCTGCATATTTGAAGCATTGTTGAAGGCAGTTTATATTTGGTGTGCACATAGGTAGGCACTTTTTTTTTCCTTTCTTTTTGAATTTGGATAGAGGACCTGTTCAGACCTTCTAAGTTTTAGCATATGGATCAGCCCACTTTTGTTAGGAACTACACATCTATTTAATTTCTTGTATTTGTAAATGTTTTCCTATAAATGTAAATGTTTTCAGATATCATGAATTTGTCACTGGGTAGGAAAAATAAAATAAAATAAAAATGCAGGTACAACAAAATATTTAAAAAATTATTTCTTCTTATTTATATTCTATTAATCATGTTCATATTTTGGTTTATATTTTAAAAGGTAGCTCATTAAAAGGAAAAATGCAGGGTTTTTCAAATCACTAATCACGCTTCAGAATTAAAATATACCATACCATTTCACTCATGGCAGGTCTTTGACCAGTAAACATTTCCTGGATTATTATGGAATCTCTTTCAGTCACACATTTAAAGAATCCAGAGCCATACAGGAGTTCTAGCTTCCATCTCACACATTAGTAGATCATGAATGAGCAGTGATAGATTCACAGAACCCATTTTATGCTAAGCATCTCTCTTAATTATGGTTTCTGTTGGTTCAAAAAAACACCATGACCAAAATGAAGTTGAAGGAATAATGGGATTATTTGGCTTTTATTTCCACATTGCTGTTTGCCCTCAAAGGAAGTCAACAGAAACTCAAACATGTCATGATCCTGAAAGTAAGATCTGATGCAGAAGCAAGTGATAGAAGCTGCTTTACTGGCTTGCTTTTCCTGACTTGTTCACCTGCCCTAAGATCAAACCATTTCCAATGGCAGGGACCTCGTGCATTGGTCATTAATTGAGAAAATGAATTATAGATGGGCATCATGGTTGCATTTTCACAACTGACACTCCTTTCTGATGACTCTAAATTGTGTCCATTTGAAAAACAAATCCAGCCAGTGAAGAATCTACCTTGGCACACATTAGCAATCTATGTCTTTCCCTGAAAGGTAAGTTTCCAGTAACTCTGAATCAGTGATGCAACTCAAGGAAATGCATCTATGAACATCTACTTGTTATGATACAGCATTTAGATCTCATAAGGGGATCCTCACTTGAAACTGTCATACTTAAATGACTAATGTGGAGTCTGTAAGGTAGGAATGAGAAAGTTCTAATTAGAGAATGATAAAGAAACATATAGATACAATGGTAGGATGAGTTTATATAAAAGTACACAGTAATAATAGTAGATGTGAAAAAGCCTAAGAAGGAAGAAGGCAGTAAATAGAGGAGGAGAGAAGATGTTGTGTATCCAAAACAAAGAATCCATAAAAAAGCCTATGGAAGGAAACTATTTTCCTACTCTATTTTAAGAAGAAAATTAATGATTAATGAAGCACATAGCATAGTGAATAATGCACCTCTAGAAACAAGAAGTTATAAAACAAAACTCCTAGTACATACATATAGGAGCACTCATTATGGTAGCTACCATGGACCTCAAAACAATACAGGCTCTTGCCAATTTTCTTGCTTGTCTTCCAACACTATGTCTCTTGATTAAGACTATACATTTTGGTTACAGAACATAGAGAAATGGTGATGGAATTCAGCTGAACATCTCCACCTGGCTAGTTATCTTTTTCAGCTCTGAAAGTTGCTATAGAAAACCCTGATGAAGAAAAATTTATCAATTTTTTGCTCAGCATTAGATTCCATAACTTTAAATATGGCCATCAACTTTTCAGGATGCTAATTGCTGTAATCATCCCTAACATATGGCTAAGCTACTACAGTGCCCCACTGACTAGAAGAGAACTAGTGTTTAATAATGAAAACCCACTCCAAATTCCATGGCTAGAGATTATATAAAACTATGAGCTAATAAACAACAGAAGCTCTTATGTATAAGCATTGTATCACATTGTTTGTTCATTAATATGTTTATACATATAAATTAGTGACATTATCAGCCTTTAATTTTTTTTTACTGGTTGGGACTTAGTGAAGAAATATATAGCTTTTGAAAGTACTAAAAATTCTTGTTTGTGTTCACACTTATCCTCAGTGGGATGTGTATAACACCCTGTCAGCCACAAGAGACATCTCAGACAGGATGTAGGAAGAATGTAAGAACAAAAATATTGTAAGGCACTAGTGAAACTATGGATTCTGAAAATGATCCTACATCTCTGTCACTCTGTTACCTATGAAATATTGGATCCATCAACATTTCATTATGAGTACAAGACAGCCTGATGAGTTCCTACTTTTCAGTAAAAGGTATTAGCAGTTAATAACTTCTTGAAAAGGCTATGCCATTCTCTTCTTTGGTGTGACCTTTATTGCTGTTAGCCTTTAACAATTTGCTGTGATCCACAACATGACAATCTACTCCTATTCATGTAAGCAAACATAATTAACTCACTGACTCTGAAAAGAAACATTACTGTTGAAGGGGGTTGTTGAGAATAAGGATGTCAGTGTTTTTCATGGAATAAGGTAATTGGGAGTAAAAATAAAAACATAATATAAACATTGTTTATGTTTTTAAATTTTCAAAAAATAAAATAAATTAAAAAAATAAAAATAAACAAAGCTATTTGTAAACGGGACACCACTAAATTAATACAAACATGTATTTTGGGTTCATACAAAAAAGAGAAAGATGAACATATAGTATTCATAGTTAATAAAATTAATTATGAACATTTAAGTCCTAGAAGCTCAGACTCCTGTATAAACTTAGTGCTAAACATCTATCCAAAAGGTTAATCTCAGGGGAAAAAAACATGGAAATAGAGAGAAAAACGATGAAAGAGAAGGAGGGGAGAGGAAGGTACAAAGAAAAGGAAATTGGTTATTGGAAAGCTTTGGATGAAAGGCACTTGATGCCTTGAGGGTCTGTGCCTGACAGTCAATGGATTCAAAGGTTAGTTTGGCATCAAAAGTTCAGTCAATAGGTTCTAGGCTTGGGCTAGCACCAGGGAGCTCAGCTAGTGGCTGCCATACATCATACCCCTTTGCCCAATCCTGGGATGCCAAGATGAACAGCTCCCTGCTGTCATGGGCTTTTCTTTAAAGCTTCCTCACCTAGTGGCTCAAGGTAGGTAAACCTAAGCTGCATCAGAACAAATGATTTTCACTCTGTGTCATTTGAATCTTAAAATAAACCCTTAAGTGACTACATTGAGTTTAGCTCTCATGTCGTCATTGGGGGACCCTCAGCATTAGTGCAACAAGAGAAGGAGCTAAGTTACATTGAAGGGAAGCCTACAAGACTATTAATAAATTCTTAATAAGAATGCAAATGGTAGAAGATAATTGAGTTATATACCTAATGTCCTAGCAAGAAATAACAGTCTAAAATTCCCTATCCACCAAAATATTCAATTATCAGAAAACTTCAAAACTGAAAGAAAAATAAGAATTCTCTGTAAACAAAAGAAAGGTAATTTAACCTGAAGGTAGGTTTGCATTAAAGTCATGAAATTTAAGCAAATATAGAAGTAAAAAGTTATCACTACATTAAAAAAGCAAAACAAAAACAAATTGGAACAATGGAAGGAAAATATCAAAAAGCCCAAAGATATGTTCCTACCCATCATTCAAGATACATGTAATTTGAAATAAAACATGGAGTCAGAATACTAACAAGTGGTGAAAGAATATTGGAAAATGTCATTTGTCTATCAGAAATAAAACATTGTTTGAATAAAATAAGGTCTAAACTTAGGGAGTCAATGAACATATTTTAAACACATGAGAAACCATAATGGTGTAGAATATACAATAGTTACATTAATAAATGAAATAAAACTTAAGTTAAAAGCATAAATGCTACAAATGAAATAATTAAATATAAAGAAGATAGAATAACAAAGAAATATGTCTCAATTTTCTGTCTGCTTTACTGGATAATTTTGGTTGTTGAAGTCAGACAAGGGCTGTAGGATAAAACTGAGTTTTCACTCAGCTTTACACCATCATTCATTGTTTCTGAGACAGCAGCTGTTCACCATTCTCCTGAGACAATTTTATTGTTATTGCAGCTCAAGAGAACTAAGATGCATGACTATTGAGGTGTAGCCAAGGCAGATGCTCATGCTCCAAGTCCCTCAGCTGCAAGCAATAATCTCAAGTGCCTCAGCTGCTCTCTCTGTCTCTCACAGATAAGTAACAAATATGAGAGTTGAACCACACCAAGCAAGTGTGTTTTTGTGAGGGTCTGAATCACTGTGGGAGGAAGATGAGTAGCTTGGAAGCAGTAATATACCCCTAGATCTTCAGGCTCCACTTTGCTGATCTTGAGTGTGAAATCTGTGCCTGACCCACTGCCACTGAATCTATCTGGGACCCCAGAAAATCGGTTGGAAACCTCATATATAAGGAGCTGTGGAGACTGCCCTGGCTTCTGTAGGTACCAGTACAAATAGGTATCTCCATCATCACTATCTACAAGGCTCTGGCTAGATCTGCAAGAGATGGAGGCTTCATCTCCAAGGCTGACAGGCAGGGAGGTTGGATTTTGTGTCATGATAACATCCCCTCTGTAAGCTGAAATAAAGACAGAGAAGTACAAAGTTAAGTAATACTTAATAAAAATTATGTATTATTTTTGATACTTATATCAAATAAGATGCTTATATTCACATACAGTTATTTATATAGTAAATTTTCCTTATTGACAAATGAAGTGAATTGAAATCCCTAAGGGGCTACCTTCAAGGCATACATTATAACAAATTTCTTCTATGTCATAATTTTCATTATAGAGCAGGAGAGCAGGTTCTCTCCTATATGAAATTTCCTTCTTTGGATAACTTCCCAGGCCCCATTCTGGATAATAAGACCCCTCTGTCTTTTCATACATGGACAGAGCACATGTGACCAGCAGAGTGACACAGGAATCATCCTCCATGCCCGTTTTTTTCTTTCTCTATTCCTTCTGCTCTTACCAGGAATCTTGAACAATAGCAGCACCAACAGCAGAACAGGCAACTTCATTTTGAGAAGACAACACTAAGAGACTGATCAGTCAGTACAGAAGGCAAACTGAGCTTTTATCTCAGACTAGTTAACATGGGTCCTCCCTAGAGAGCGATATGCAAAGGCCATCGTTAGAGATACAATATAGATTGAGTGAAGAGTCAGGATTGGTTCTTATGATTAATGAACCATAGAAAAAATTTTCTGTGTCATGGATGACAAGAGTAAAACAGAAGCTGGTGCCTAACAGAAACAGATCAAATAGAAAATAATTTTAAAACCTGTCAACTTGTATGAAACTAGACACTAAATGCTGTATTGCAGAAACACTAGGAGTGAAAATAAAGACATGTAAAAATCTTTCCCTATTTGTTGAATAATTATACTTTTTTCCACTTTCATTAACTTTTCGGAGAAATACCTATATTCTTACAAATGTTCAATGTAAAACTTTAAAGCTGTCTTTCCTATAAGTTTATTGAATTTGTTTCTGAACTATCAACTATATAAACATATCAGAAAGGCATATCTTAAATGTTTATCATGAAAATTTGAAAGTAATAAATATTAAGAATAATTGTCATAGGAAAATATGTGTTGAGGAAAGGTGGAATGGAAGGTTGTGTCCCTGATGTTTTTTTTTCCTTCTTTATTTTGTATTTATCAAAAATATAGTAAAAGGAATTTAGAATGCGGAAGAGTTAACAATAACTATAAAGAGGATAAGAATCATAAGCATGGCTTATCAAGGGTGGTAATGCAAATAAGATTGCTACACATATATTTACTTTGTGTTCAGCTTTCCCTCTGAATTTTTTTTCCATCCCTGTATATCCTTATTCAAGGTCTCTTCCCCCTCCCACCACATCTGGTCATTTTTCTTCTCTGCAACTCCCAATCCCCTACCTGGGAAGGGAACAAACAGTCCCTGATGTTTTGTGGCTATTGATATTTTACAGGCAAATTTCAACTCATTATTTTTATACAAATTATATATATATATAAAATACTTAATTCAGAAAGTCTCATAGTATTATATTTATTTATTTATTATTCATTTGTATATGTGTATACCTATGTTCACTTCATGGCACAAAACTGAAAAAAAGAACACAACTTGTATGAGTCAATTCTCAACTACAATGTTTGTCCAGGGAAAACTCAAGTGTATTTCTTGATAGCACAATTTTTAATCTTTAAGACTTCTCACCCGTTTTCTCAGTGAATTGATTATAGAAAATTTTGACAGTAGAAAAATTTTTCTAATGCTTGATAGATGCTTCATTAGTTAAGAGTGTTTGCTTTTTTCCCAGAGGACTTGAATGTAGAAAATAGCACCCATGCTGAGCTGATCTCTATTGCCTATAAGTACAGATGGAGGGGTCCCCGTATACCGTTCTGTCCTATGTAAACTTCCTCGTGCATTTGTGTTTATATGTAGAACAAACATCAAAAAATATACATATTTTTTAAAGTAAATCTATATCCAACAGATAGAAAGCTAATAGTTCTGTACAAAAACAAGATTAAATGAAATATTTTATGACTCAAAAAATGGTATATTGGGTTTGAGATAGCCTGTGATTATGATCTAATCTAAGTCTTTGTCCTGGTTTATTTTTGTTACATTATACAAGCTAGAATTATCTGGGAAGAGGAAACTTAAATTGAGAAAACATATTCAACTGTTTGAACTCTAGACAATTCTCTGGAGTATTATCTTGAATAATGATGAATGTAAAAGTGTTTAGCCCAATGTCAAAAGTTCCACACAATGGCAGGTAATATAAAAAAATTGTCAGCAAACCATGGGGAGTAATATAGTAACAACCACTCCTACTTGAACTCTGCTTCAGTTTCTGACTCCTTATTCATGGTTTACTTGAGTTCTTTTCGTCAGTTTCCTTTACTTTGGACTCTGCTGTCAATTGTAAACTGACTTTTTCTCCCCAGGTTTTTTTTTTCTGGTCATAGTGTTGATCATAATGGAAAACTATCTATGGCAGCCCTCCACAGTTATCACATGGCTCCTATATCCAATTTGTAGAAAAGGCTTCTTTGGAGGAGGAATCCCATAGAAGACTAGGAAACAGGGCCTTTTCTGGGCCCTGATACTTCCCCTTAGGGAAGGCACAAAGAAAAAAAGAGTCTTTCTCTGGGAGCAAAGTAAAACAGGCAAGCTTAGTTGATGAGGAAGAATCAAGCCTTATATACTCTACACAAAACCAGAGAGAAATGCTGTGCTTTGCTGTTACATGCTGTGGCAGCATTGTCATTTCTCTGGTCCAGGTCATCTCACATTAGGTCACTGCCTCTGTTTCAAAGGCCACTAGGCATACCCAAGGCAGTCTTATAAGGAAGTTTCCACTGCAGGGGATCTCATTGCTATGAGAAAGTCCTATGAGCACATGCTTTTAGGCATTGGTTCTAACCAGTTTTAACTGACTGATGCTAGCGTCCAGGCCCTTAGAAGCATCTAGGGTCTATATACCTTATATGTCTACTTAGTCTTAGAAATGCATTCCCACTCAGTGTTTTTCTCTATAAGGAAAATAAAATTCTGTTGAATTCTTCATAAATTTAAAGAAACA
This sequence comes from Sigmodon hispidus, assembly GCA_004025045.1. NCBI lineage: Eukaryota > Metazoa > Chordata > Mammalia > Rodentia > Cricetidae > Sigmodon > Sigmodon hispidus. Next base: position 11,736 of record PVIH01014811.1, read on the forward strand.
CCATTCATTTCATAAGACTCTGTGTAATTTATCCACAACACAGATGTCCAGAAACTGAAAACATTAAGTGGACAAAAATAAATCTTACTACTCCAGTGTGTAGATGTACCACAGATTGTTAATCCATTCCTCAGTTGAGGGGCAACTTGGTTGTTTCTAGGTTCTTATTTTTCCTCTTTCTTTTTTTTTATTCTGAATAAAGTCACATTTTCTATTTGTGTATATCCTTATTTGAGGTTTCTTCCCCCTGCCATCCCCTCCAGTCTCTCTCTCTTCTCTACATCTCCCCATCTCCTCCCCAGCATGGGCAGGAGGTCCAATGGTCCCAATATTGATCAGTTCAGCATCCACTCCTGGCAGATCCAGTCTATAATATGCAGGCAAATGGATGAATATGGAGAATATCCTCATCAGCGAGGTTTCACAATCCCAGAAAGATAAGCAGGGGATGTATTCACTCATTAGTGTATTTTAAACAAAAAGCAAAGCATGTCCAAGATGAAAATCACAAACACTGAACAGCTTGGGATCTTAAGCACCTTGAACTGGCACTTTGGAGCCCATCCTCATCTTGATGTGGGGATGAGTAAGTTGAATTTTCCTGGAGTGGAAGTTGAACTAAGTCTCCCTGGGACCTTGGGACCTCCTGTCCTTGCTGGGGAGGAGATAAGGAGATGGGGACAACAGTGACTTGAAGAAGCCGGAGGAAAAGGGCATTTGAACAAGGGGATACATGGATAAAAAAATGAGACTTTATTAATAATAAAAAATAGAAAAAACAAACAGGGAAATAATAAATCTACACTCTTAATTCTCATGAATTATCTGTGAATGTGACTCATACAGGGTCGTCATTTGCCAATGGTCAGTAGGAACTACAATGGTGATCCAGAAGTACCCATCAGCATTGATCAGATGTTGTGTCCTGCCACGTCAGCAGCTTCCTAAGACAAAGAATTTTCCAGCCCCTATGGAGTTAAGAGAAGGACCCACAGACAAACAATCCATCAAGTCATACACAACCAAGAGCAGCTCTCTACAACAGAGAATATACTATTGCAAAGTGTACCAAGAAGTCAAATTAGACCAAGAGAGTCAGTCTCCTTGATACAAAAACAAATGCATTAATTGAAGGAAGAGATGACTAGGCACCAGTAAAACAATACATATAACAAAATAAATAAATAGTATCTCACCTCCAGAATCATGTGGTTCTACAAGAGCAAGACCTGAATATCATTTCAAGGCATTGAAAGAACACAATCTCAAAGGCATATATTCAACAAGATCATAGAAGAAAATTTCCTAATCTAAAGAAGAAAATGCTAAAGAGGATACAAAAAGCTTAAAGAATACCAAATATACTAGAACCCAACTAGAAGTCCAGTTTCCACACAATAATCAAACCACTAAACAAGCAGAATAAAAAAGAATATTAAGATCTGCAAAGAAAAAGGTCAAGTAAGTTATAAATGCACACACATCAGAATAACCCCTGACTTTTCAGTTGAAACAATAAAAGCTTGAATGTCATGGAAAGATTATATACAGACACTAAGAGACTACAGATGCCAGTTGAGACTACTATACCCAGCAAAAATAGCAATCACCATAAATCAAGTAAACTAAATATTTCATGACACATCCTGATTTAAACAATTTCTATCCAGAAATCAAACCTGATTCCAGAAACTGAAAACAAACTAGATGTCCCCCAACTAAAGATGGATAAAAATATATGATGTATTTCTACAATGAAGAATTACTCAGAGTTTAGAAAAATGGCATAATAAAATTTGCAGGCAATTAGATGGAACTAGAAATTATCCTACAGGAAGCAACCCTGACCCAGAAAGACAAACATGATATGCACTCGCTTAAAAGTGAATGTTAGCTGTTAAATAAAGTATAATCCCACAACAATGTACAGACCCAGAGAGAATGAATAAGAGGGATTTAGCAGGGCTGCATGAATCTCCCTTGTAAGGAATAATGGAAAAGATTTTGTGAGTAAACTGGTGGTAGGCATGGGAACGTGAGTGATCACATGGGAGAGATTCTGACTGAGTGAGAGGGAACAGGGAGAGATCTCTGGAATATGGTAGCATTTATGGTACAAATCTAGTGCAGTGGAAACTTACTGGAACCCTTGTCAGTGACCCTAGGGAGGACTCTTAGTAAAGGAGAATAAGAGCCTAAACCAGCCATTTTCTATAACAAGTTAAGAATTCGAGTGGTGGAACTGGGACACCAACCAAACTTTGATCCACACTTGCTCTGACAAGATTCACTGGAGCAATGATGGCTCAGTGACCTCAGCAGTGCCCAACCAAACACTGGTCTATTTGGAGTCAAAGACCTAAGGGAGCGCCCATGCTTGATACTGCCTAGATGATAAGAAACTAGAAACTAAATGGCTCAAAGGCCTAGGATATAATCATACATGACAGATTTCCTTTAAAAAGATTTCTTTTTTTCCTTTCTTTTTTTTTGATTTTTTATTTTTGAATTGTCTCATTTTTTATCCATCTATTCCCTTATTCAAACTCCCTTCCCCCTCTAACCCCTACCACACACTTTCTCTTCTCCCATTTTCCTTATTTATAATGATATTCTGTTATTCTCATAGATTTTTGCCTAGCCCAGTAGTCAATAGAAAGACTTACTTTGACATCTGGTAAGGGCAGAAGTCAAAATCCACAACCAAAAATAGGCAGGGGTGAGGAACCCCAAGAAAGAGTATAGGAGCCAAGCAGGTCAAGATACTAAGAGAACATGGCTCACAGAATTAATTAGCAGCACCACTGGGGATGTGGAGAAGAGACAGTGACTGGAAGGGGCGGGAGGTAAAGGGAGCTTGACATGTTGGGAATGCATAATAAAGCAAAGATATTTTAGATTTTGTTTCTTATTTCTCATTTTCTTTTCTCATACAATACATTGCAAACACAGCCTTCTGTCTGACCATGCCTCTCTGACCATTTTTTATCTGTGTATATAAAAGGATATACACAGATAAAAAATATGACTTTGTTGATAATAAAAAATAATAAAATAGAATAAATTAAAGCTGCAATAAAATTCATGGTCTTGTTTTTAGCTCTGTGTGTGTGTGTGTGTGTGTGTGTGTGTGTGTGTGTTTCCTAACAGTGAGAATGGTTTGTCTCTTACTCTTTTGCCTGTCTTTTGGGAAGTTGTCCCTTTCTACTGAATTGCCTCATCCAGCCTTTATACGATGGTCTATGTATAGTCAGATTGCATCTTGTCATGCTGCATGCTGTTCATATTCTTGGGAAATTTGTTCTTTTCTGAAGTGAAATGGAGAAGCAGTGGATCTGGGGTAGAGGGGAGGTCAGGGAACTTTAGGAGGCATGGACAGAGAGAAGGCTGTGTTTGCAATGTATTGTATGAGAAAAGAAAATGAGAAATAAGAAACAAAATCTAAAATATCTTTGCTTTATTATGCATTCCCAACATGTTTTTATGATTGTATTTCTGCAAGTTACTTGAATATTGGGATTAGGTATACATGTTTTTTTTGTGGCTCTTCTAATGACCACAAATTGCTTTATAATCATTCCATTTTATATTCTTCAATGTGCTACTATGTTGTACATGCATTTGCACCAGTAGAAGGAGGCATAACTTTTTTTTTTCACTTAATCACTTTTTTTTCTTTAACCAGATAGAGCAACTGAGCAACTCATTTCTTGGATAATGTCTAATAATCAAGCTTTTAAAATTTTCACCCTTTGTTTTCAAAATAATTACACTTTCATAGAAAACTATAATAAACCTATGCACATTGCACACACTTTTCTTCGGGTGACCTCTTCTACCAAGCAATAAATGGGGAAATTGAAAGAATTTTGATGTGATTAACGAGCTCCTTTGCACTTGTCTATGTGAATGCTGGGAGGGGGGATATTGTAGATGGAAGTATCATAGTCCCACTTAATTCTTTGGTAATGAATTTGCAATCAACTATGAATATTTGGAAACTTTATCTGAAAGAAGAATTGGTAATTAGGATAGTTGGTACGTAGACAGAAGTCATGTCAATGAGATGACTCTCATAACTCCGTTCTGTCACAAATGATAGGATGTTCTTAGCAGAAAGACTTTATATTGATGATACTACTATGGACTCGCCCTTTGTTTGGTTAGGGTAACACTAAATTTTATTTATTTATTCAATTACATATTTTATTTCTTTAATTAATTAATTAATTTTGTAAGTATTAAATACAATTGGCAAATTCTTAAACAATTAAACCAAAAAAAGGAAAGACATAATTCAATAAAACTACAAACTAAAAGGCAAACATTATAATAGTTATGAGTGAATCTCCAGAACATCATAAGGACATACATTATAAATGTGTTTTGATAAATTGAAGATTCTGAAAAGAACTGGTGAGATTTTCTTAACAAAATTGAACTTAAATTCAATGAATGATTTTAACAAATACATGCTTTGTAAAAAACCTGCTTGAAATACTAATAAAATACTCCATACTAAAAATGAAAAACAGCAATAATGGAAACAAACACAAAAATATAGAGTTACTACAGAATTATATTATAACTCAAGAACTTAAAACAAATACCTATCTTATAATTCCATAAAACTTATAAAAAGAAACAAAGAATTTAAAAGTTACAAAGTCAGAGAAATACTGATATTAATCATAGAACTTCCTTTTTACTTTTATTATTATTATTATTATAAATAAAGTCATATTTTCTATCCGTGTATATCTTTGTCCAAGGTCCCTTCTCCCTCCCAACCCCCCAAGTCACTCTCTCTTCTCCACATACCCCCATTTCTTCCCCAGCGTGGGCAGGAGGTCTCAAGATCCCAAAATCCCAATATGGCTTAGATCAGCATCCACTACTGTCAGATCCAGTTTCCTCCCCACAACATCAAGACTGAGTCAGGTGTTCCTCTAGAGGGAGTGGCGTCCAAGGTGCCAGTCCAAGGTGCATCAGATTCCAAACAGTTCAATGGCTGTAGTTTGCAGCTTGGATATGCTTTACTTTTTGCTTTTTTGTTCAGAGGAGTCCACTAATGAGTGAGTACATCCCCTGCTTTTCTTTCTGGGTTTGTGAGACCTCACTCAGGAGAAGAGTCTCAAAATCCATCCATTTGCCTGCAAATTTTAGCATATCATTTTTTCTTATTGCTGAGTACTCCATTGTGTAGATGTGCCACAGTTTGTTAATCCATTCTTCCGTCGAGGGACATATAGGTTGCTTTCACGTTCTTGCTATTTCGATTAATGCTGCTATGAACATAGCTGAGCTAATGCCTTTGGAGTATGAATGTGCTTCTTAATGGTATACACCCAGAAGTGGTATTGCTGGATCCTTGTGGAGAATGATTCCCAGTTTTCTGAGAAACTGCCATACTGCATTCCAGAGTGGCCGAACAAGCTTACACTCCCACCAACAAAAAAGGAGTGTTACCCTTGCTTCACAACCTATCCAGTATAGACTGTCATCAGTATCTTTTATCTTAGCCAATCAGACTAGTGTTAAGTGGTATCTCAAAGCTGTTTTGATTTGCAATTCTCTAGTGGCTAAAGATGTTGAGCTCTTTTTCAAGTTCCTATCTGCCATTTGTAATTCTTCTACTGAGAATTCCCTTTTTAGTTCTGATCCCCATTTTTGGATTGGATTATTCAAGGTTTTTGGCTCTAGTTTCTTGAGTTCTTTATATATTTTAGAGATCAGTCCTCTGTCACCTGTAGGTTGTTTTCTTTTTTGTTTTGTTTTTTTAACAGTGTCATTGGCTTTACAGAAGCTTCTTAGTTTCAGGAGGTCCCAATTATTAATTGTAGTTCTTTGAGTCTGTGCCATGGCTGTTATATTTAGGATGTGATCGCCTGTGCCAGTTCTTTCAAGGGTATTTTCCACTTTCTTTTCTATCAAGTTCAAAGTGGCTGGTTTAGGTTGTGGTCTTTGATCCACTTGGTTTTGAGTTTTTTGAAGATGACAGGCTTGGATCTATTTGCATTTTTCTATATACTACCAACCAGCTATGACAACAGCATTTGTTAAAAATACTATCTTTCTTCCATTGAATATTTTTGGCCTCTTTGTCGAAGATCAGATGGTCATAGGATTTTGGGTTAATTCCTGGATCCTCAATTAGATTCCATTGAACCACAAATCTGTTTTTATAACAGTACCAGGATGTTTTTATTACTATAGCTCTATAGTATAATTTGAAGTTTGGGCTATTGATGCTTCTGAAGTTCTTTGGTTGAGCAAAATTTTTTTTTTTGCAATCCTGGCCTTCCTGTTATTCCAAATGAACTTGAGTATTGTTCTTTCATAGTCTACAAAAAATTATGTTGAGATTTTGATAGAAATTGCATTGAATTTGTAGACTGCCATGTTTACCATGTTGAGCCTACCTATCCTGGAACATGGGAGATCTTTCAATTGCTTTCTTCAGTGATTTAAACTTTTTGTTACATCTGTTACTTATTTAGTAATAGTTACAACAAGGTATTTAATGATCTTTGCAGCTATTATAAAAGGTAATGTTTCCCTTATTTCTTTTTCAGGTCTTTTATCTTTGGTGTATAGGAGGGATAGTGATTTTTTTGAGTTATTCTTGTAACCTTCTATTTGATAAGAGACAGAGTGCATGTGAAATCTTAAAAAACTTGACACTCTATGTCAAGTGTGTCGTAGTAAATAACACAGACTGATATGTAGACTTTATCATCTAGATGTCGCATCTGAATCCTGCAATTAGGGTAAAAAACAAACTAATAAACCAATGACAAAACAGTTATGTTGCCTTCAAAAGTCAATTTATATGTTTTTTCTTTAAATGTTGGGTGTCAATTGTAGTAGGTCTTTCTGGTTAGACTTTCTTTGAACTGCCAGCTCCCAAATAATAACATAAAGACATTTTATTAAATGTGAATGCTTGGACTTACCTTAGGCTTGGCCTTCTGTGTTGTAATCCTAAAATTAATCTGTTTCTATTCATCTATATACCCAGTACGTGGCTTGTTACCTATCTTCTATAATGTACATGTGACTATCTCAGTGTCTTGATGGATCCTCCTTTGTGCCTGATTCTAACCCTGAGTTCCTCTCTCTGCCCTGAAGTCCTATCTCTTCTCTGCTGCCTAGCTATTGCCATTCAGCTTTGTATTAAAGCAATCACAATGACACATCTTCACACAAAATTACTTCTGTACAGTGTGTGACCAACCTATAAACTACTCCTCAGAACAATGTGATGTTCCCTGGCTACAGGCAAATCAGCAGGGTCTACATGATGTGGTCAAAGTGCAAGGCAGACTCTCTTCAGAATAAGACCCTGCACCAACCTTAGCATCCCAGTATTCTGATTAGGGTATCATACCATTTTCTCCATGAAATTTCTTCTCTCTAGTACTCTGAAGACAGATTGGCTCTGCAATCTTGAGGGTGGATCATTTTTATTTTTTGAGTATAAATTGTGATATGAAGTTCTTGCTAGCTTCAAGTGTTTTTCCTTCTTTTACAAAGTCACTTCTAGAAGCTGGAAGATGACTTAGAAATCACTTTCATTTGGATATGTGGATATTATTAAGACCAGAGAGAGTGTTTAGTCAATTTTCCAAAATTTTGAGCATTGGTTACTCTCACCACATCACCAATCAATGCTGTGGAAATGAATGAAAATAATAATAATAAAGAAACTTAGTTATTAATAAATTTAAGATATAAATATAGTTTTAAATTTTGAAAAATTTAAAAATATGTGAATTAGTAATATAAGTAAAAATGTACTTCTATCTCAGTAGGGACCATCAATAAGTGTATTTGCCATCATCCATTTACTAACATTCAATAACTACTGGTTGCTGTCCTCATTTTTGAAATGCTTTTCTGATACATTTTACCTAAATGAATCAGCATCAGGGGTTGTCTGTCATTCGGCCTGAAAATGTATAACCTACCTTTATAGGTATGTAGTTATGCTTAATTTCCTATCAAAATGACTTATGAGTACTTTAGGGGATATTTGTGATCTTTTCCTGCTGATATACTGCCTTCTTAGTAGTTTATGTGCTCTCAGCCTGCTTCCAGCAATGCCAGAATTTATGTTGTTTAACAAATCTTTATATTACTCAGTCACTCCAGCCGTATAGTTTCTAATAAAAGTAGTTATTAATGGCAGAATGCAGTGTCTGTGTACTTTTCTTTCCTCATTCCCTTGCTATCCCAGTAAAAGTTCCATGAAACAAGCTGTTCTGGTCTAGTAGATGAAGACAGAGTATTGGACAAAGCCTGTATTGAAGACATTCTCTCTGTGAGGTGTAGAGAAAACCAGATTATGGAATGTGAAGCAGCAATGTTGGAAGTGTGTGTCCTTGCAAGGCAGTATAGCATATGGATACACCTTTCACTCAAAGTAGAGGATAGAACTTTAGAGAAGGGGGATATGGATCTCAGTTTACACTAAATACCCTTCTTCACAGCATAAGAATAAGAAAATTTCTGTCAAAGAACAGGAAAACCTTGTCGCTGGGTGAGTAATATCTACATAATACCTGAAGCTGTAAGGCTCATTAATGACAACTGCCAGTGAAGAGAATGAGTTCCTGATTTAAAGACCTTTCAAATCCCATCCACTACTTCCATTTCTATGAATACCATGCAAGCTACTAGTGCAATATTGATGCTTATTTAAATTTTATGAAAAAAATGATTAGCAGTATAACAATATGAGCATGCATTTTATGACTTTCCCTGATTAGTCATGGGTTACTTTGATGGAAGTGAAGAAATATAAAAAGATTGTGGACATTTAGATATAAATTTAAAAGATTAGGTTCTACAATAACAATACTGTTCTAGAAAATGCAATTTGAATATCTACAAGAAAATAAAATTTATCACTTTTGACCAGTAACCTATAGGTTTCTGCATTAAATTTCTATCCTGTCTTAACTCAATGATGGAGTATAAACTATAAATAGAGTAAACCCAATCATCCCCAAATTAATGGCCTGTGTTTCTTTAACCTCCCCCAATGGCAAACATGTGACTTTAGCATATAGAACAATGTCTGAGCACACTATAGGTGAGGTGCTGTGGAAGGATGAAGACTGAGTGCTCCTTTTGTAAGTTGATTCAACCTCATCCTTCCTGTTCCAGAAACCCAGAGCTGACTCTTACTTTTTAGCCATTTACCTTCTGACTCATTTTCCCTGCTTGTACTGTGCTATTTGCAGGAAGGAAAATTTGGAAGCCAAAGTAATTCTCCCCTTTATGGCCCCATTTATGACAGGATATTTGATCACACTGTTAAATCCCAAGACTGTGTTAATAAAATCAACCTTGGACCAGGGCTGGAGCAAATACTAGATGACAAGAATTAGCCATAGAGAATACGGAGGAGCCAGAAGTACAGATAGAAAGATGAACAGAACTATGTACAGAGGGACCTTGAGTTTCATAAGCTTTTTTGGTTTGCGATGATTGAAGAGATGCTCTCTTTTAAGAGCTCTGACAAAAAAAAGGAATGCCAGATGGTTGCTTATCAGCCACTCTGATCTATCTAGCAGGTTTTCACAACAATACATGACTCCTGAGTCTTTATTAGGAAATACAACAATTTAGTTAAAAACAATATTTGGTGTCCCAGACAAGTCGCATATGCAAGCACAGAGCAGCTGGATTGCATCCTGGAGGGAGACTAGATGGAAACACATTAGTGACAGCATGGGCTAAGTAACTACTCAGAGCTGGATTGGGTAAACTTGACTTCACAACTGTGCTTGCATAGCATGTATAAAGGAGTCTGGAAGAGAGAGGAAGGGAGAGAGTGGAAGAGAGAGAGAGAGAGAGAGAGAGAGAGAGAGAGAGAGAGAGAGAGAGAGAGAGAGAGAGAGAATGGTCAGAGACATTCCTCTGCTGGAGGAGTTTTGTGTGACTTGGCACAGGAGAAAGCTGTTTCTGGGATGGCAGCAGAGGAGAATGCTTCTCTGTGGTTTCTCTGGTTCTCTGTCTTATCAGATTTTCACTCCAGTATCTGTGTCCTGAGTCTTTATTAGTAAAATCAAATGATTGAGATTTAATTTATTAAATTATATAACATATGGTCAAGTCTGTGAAACATATACTTGATTAATAATTGATGTTGGAGTACTTGCTTTATCAGATCAGGTATCCCTGAAATGTATATAAAAACAAAGCCATGAGGAACAGACGGAGGGAGAAAGAGAGAGAAAGAGAGGGAGGGCTAAGTTACATTGAAGGAAATTCTACAAGACTGTTACTAAATTCTTGATAGGAATGTAAGAGTTAGGAGATTATTGGTCAATATTGCCAAAGTTCTACCAAGAAATAACAGCCAAAAGTTCTGTGCCGCCCCCAAAAAAATTACCAGAAAATGTCAAAATTGAAAGAAAAATAAGTATTCTCTGGAAACAAAGAGAGCCAATTTAACTTGAAATTGTGTTTGCATTAAAGTCACCAAATTCACATGATTCTAAAAATAAAAATTTAAAACTCTAACAACACATTTTGCAATACCAAATCATAAACAAGTTGGAACAATGGGGGGATCTTTATAAAATACAGAAAATTGTGGCATAAATATACTCTTACTCATCACTAACTGTGCATTTAATTTAAAATAAACAATAGATGAACGGAAATTTTTTTAAAAAAATATTTGGTCATCGCAAAAGATATTCTGAACTTATGGTGTCAGTGAATATACTTTATACAAATGAGAAACAAAATGGAGTAGAAAATGCAATACTTACATTAATAAAATGAAATTTAAGTCAAAAGCAAAGACCACAGTAAATGAAGTAATTAAATAATGAGAACACAGTTTAACAAAGAAGTATGTTTTAGTTCTTCGTCTGCTTTACTGGATAATTATGAAAGATGAAGACAGAAGAGGACTGTAGGGTAAGAATGGATTTTCACTCAGCTTTAGACCATCAGGCATTGTTTCTGAGAGAGCACCTGTTCACCATTCTCCTGGGATAATTTTATTGTTATTGCAGCTGAAGAAAACCAAGATGATTAACCATTTATGTGTAGCCAAGGCAGATGCTCATGCTCCAAGTCCCTCAGCTGCAAGCAATAATCTCAAATGCCTCAGGCACTCTGGCTGTCTCTCACAGAGAAGTAACATTTGTGAGAGTTGAGCCACCCAAAGCAAGGGTGTTTTTGTGAGGGTCTGAATCACTGTGGGAGGAAGATGTGTACCTTGGAAGCAATAATATACTCCTAAATCTTCAGGATCCACTCTGCTGATCTTGAGTGTGAAATCTGTGCCTGACCCACTGCCACTAAACCTGTCTGGGACCCCAGAAAATCGACTGGAAACCCTGTATATCAGGAACTGTGGAGACTGCCCTGGCTTTTACAGCAACCAACGCAAATAGGTATTTCCATCACTATATACAAGGCTCTGGCTAGATCTGCAAGAGATGGAGGCTTCATCTCCAAGGCTGACAGGCAGAGAGGCTGGAGTTTGGGTCATCACAACATCACCTTTGCAAGCTTTAATAAAGACAGAGAAGAACAAAGTTAAGAACACACTTCAAGAACAATCTTTATGTGTTCTTATTGATATTGTTTTCTAATGTTTGTTTTTAGATACAATTATTTATACAATAAAACAAGTTTTGCTTATAGCAAACCAATTGAATTTAAACACCTAAGGGGCTTCAAGGCATCAATTATGTCATCTTATTAAATCTCTTAATCAAACTCATAATCTTTATCATAGATCAGGTTCTCTTCTATCTGAAATGAACCTCTCATAGATGTAAACTTCATGAGCACCATTCTGGATAAGACTCTCTGTCTTCTAATACAGAGACAAAACACATGTGATCAGAAGTAGGACCCAGGACTCATCCTCCCTACCCATCCAACTTTCTCACTTCCCTCTGTCCTCACCAGGAATCCAGAACAACAGTGGCACCACCAGCAGATCAGGAAACTTCATTTTGAGGAGACAATCTTAGGAGACTGATCAGTCATCACAGGATGTCACTGAGCTTTTATTTCAGACTAACAAGGGTGGGTCCACCCTAGGGAGCAATATGTAAAGTCTTTGGTTAGCAATACAGTATAGATAGAGGGAAGAGTCATTCAGAGTTCTCATGATTTCAATAACATATATTCAGTGTGAAGAGTAACAGTATTAAAACAGAATCTGGTGCTTAATAAGAAAAGATTAAATAGGACATAATAAAAATTTTCAGTGTGTGTGACACTAGACACTAAGTGCTGTATTACAGAAACACTAGGAGTAAAAATAAAGACATACATGAAAGCATTTCCTAGTAGTTGAATAACTATTCTTTTGCTGCGCTTTCATCAATTTTACAGAGAACTGCCTAATTTTTATGAATGTTAAATGTAGAACATAGGAGCTGTCTTTCCTGTGGTTTATTGAATTTGTCTCTGCAGAAGCACAAAATTAAGTAAACATACTAAGGAGGCATATATTAAATATTTATCATAAAAATGTGAAGGTGATAGTAAAATAAATTTCATAGAATATATGGATTGAGAAAATTTGAAATGGAGGGTTTGTTTCTTGCTATTTATAACTTCTGATATTTAACAGGTGAATTTGAACACATTAGTTTTATATAAATTAAATATAAATAACATTTTGTTAAGCCATTATAGTTCAGTAAAATAATATTTTCTCATTTATTTATTCATTATTATGCATTTTCATGTGTGTGTTTGTATTCCATGACACACAAGTGGAGGGCAGAAGACATTTGTGTGAGTTGTTCCTTACCTCCCATGTTGGTCCAGCAAAAACTCAAGTTGTTTTTCTTAAAAACAAGAAAAATTATTTGTTGAGACATCTCACAAGTTCTTTCAGTAAAGTGATTTTTGTTGCATATTTTGAGAGTATAAATATTTCTCCTGAGGTTGATACATGACACAGCAGTTAATAGTGCTTGATTTTTTTTCAGAGGACCTGCTAGTTTATTAACTAGCATCCATGATGAGATACTAAATTGAAATGGTACCAGAAGAAGTCAGGCTAGCTGCCATAGCTCCTTATCAATGAGGCTTCTAACTGAGAATCTGTGGTTCCTGAGAGGTTCAATGGCAGTGGGCCAGAGACATTTTTCAAACTAAAAATTGTTAGAGTGGAGGCAAAGGGTGTTTCTGTTTGTTATTACAAGCTAGCTTCACATATTTCACCCACAGTGACATGGACATTAAGATAAACTTTCTTGCTTGTTATTCTTCAGATTTCAAGTGTGTGGCCCTTCCCAAGAGAAGCACAGCACATGGCCTATGTATAACAAATCATTTTATCTCTGTTTTATTTTGAATTTACTGAGTTACTTAAAAAGAATTTTTTAATGTTAAAAATTATTGTGTTCATTTTGAAATACTTTCACTTTTATTTATAATAACTGTTTAAAGTTTAAAATATCCTATTGTAATAGAACTGTAATCTATGTTAATTGTATTGCATTTATTTTCTGATGAACAACTTTCCTTTGGAAATATTTTTGAAATGAAATCCCATATGGGCACAATGAGGTACTCTTTTTTAACAATAATATATTTTAGCAACATCTATGTCTTAAAACTAAAAATTAGTTACTACAGAACATTGTAGCTCTTGGTCTTTTAACATACCATATTCTTATTACTACAAGTTACTCTCAAAATAAACCAAATGTTATGTGACATAAATTGAAATGAGGAAATGTAAAATCTATTCTAATTATCTAAAAACTAAGCAGCACACATTCTAAGAAGCTTATAAAATTGTCCCCAAAAGTGATATATTAATACACAATGAAGAGGGCATTAGATCCCCAGGAATTGGAGATACAGGTAGTTGTGAGTGATAATGTGTGTGCTATACAAACTGAATCCATGCTCTTAACTGCATTGTGATATGTATGTGGTTATATATGTATAATGATAATGAAATAAAATTATATTTATATGTATATTTTTATTTTATATTTGTTGTCCTGTCTATCCTCCAGTTACTTTGAAGATCAGCCTGGCCTCATACTCAGAGATATGCCTACCTCTGTTTCCTGAGTGCTACGATTAAAGGCATGTACCACCAAGCCTCAATCCTTGTTTCACATTTTTATGCAATTTTAAAAGCAACTTTTTAGATATTTCATGTGTACTAAAATATATTTTTATCATATTCACTCCTCCTCTACTTTCTTTCTTAGATTTATCACCATCCATTTCATATTTCATATTTTCTTTCTTTAAATAGTTCACTTAGACCTGTTTATCTTACTCATATACACATGAGTCACACAATAACCTTCCAGGACCAAACTCTAAAGGAAACTGGTTCTTACTATTCTTTTTTTTAGGTTATTTTCTCTATTTGAAAATTAGTTATGGTTTCTGTTGGTGCAAAACACACCATGACCAAAATGAAGTTTAAGGAATAATTGGATTATTTGTTTTTTATTTCCACATTGCTGTTTGCCATCAAAGGAACTCAACAGGAACTCAAATATGTCATGATACTGAAAGTAAGATCTGATGCAGAGGTAAGTGATAGAAGCTGCTTACTGGCTTGCTTTTCCTGACTTTTTAACCAGCAACAAGATCAAACCATTTCCATGGGCTGGGACCTCCTGCATTGGTCATTAATTGAGAAAATGAATTATAGATGGACATCATGGTTGCATTTTCACAACTGACACTCCTTTCTGATGACTCTATCTTTTGGCAATTTAAAACACAAATCCAGCCAATGAAGAATCTACCTTGGCACACATTAGCAATTTATGTCTTTCCCTGAAAGGTAAGTTTGCAGTAACTCTGAATCAGTGATGCAACTCAAGAAAACGCATTTTGAACATCTACTTCTTATGATATAATGTTTAGATCTCATAAGGTAACCCTAACTTGAAACTGTCATACTTAAATGACTAATGTGTATTTTGTAAGGTAGGAATGAGAAATTTCTAAGTAGAGAATGATATAAAACAGAGATAAAATGGTAGAATGAGTTTATATATAAGTACACAGTAATAATAGTACATGCCAAAAAAACAAAGTAGGAAGAAGGCAGGAAATAGAGGAGGAGAGAATATGTTGTGTATCCAAAAGAAAGAATCCATAAAAAAAGCCTATGGAAGCAAACTATTTCCTTACTCTATTTTAAGAAGAAAATTAATGATTAATGAAGCACATAGCATGGTGAATAATGCACCTCTAGAAACAAGAAGTTATAAAACAAAACTCCTAGTGACACATATATATATATATATGAGCACTCATTATGATAGCTGCCATGGACTTCAAAACAATACAGGCTCTTGCCAATTTTCTTGCTTGTCTTCCAACACTATGTCTATTGATAAAGACACTACATATTTTGGTTACAGAACATAGAGAAATGGTGATGGAATTCAGGTGAACTTATCAACCTGGCTAGTTAGCTTTCTTAGCTCTGGAAATTGCTTTAGAAAACCTCGAAGAAGAGAAATTTATCAATTTTTTTCCTCAGTTTTAGATTTCATAACTTTAAAAATGGCCACCGAATTTTCAGGTTGCTAATTGCTGTAATCATCCCTAACATATGGCTAAGCTACTTCAGTGTCCCACTGAATGGAAGAGAATTAGTGTTAGATAATGAAAATGATAATGAAAATCCACTCCAAATTCCATGACTAGAGATGATATACAAACTATGAGATAATAAACAACAGAAGTTCTCATGAATAAGCATTGTATCACATTGTTCATTAATATACATATAAATTAGTGACATTATCAGGCTTTATCAGAAAAAACTTTTTTTTTAGTGTTTGATACTTAGTGAAGAAATATATAGCTTTTGAAAGTACTAAAAATTCTTATTTGTGTTCACACTTATCCTCAGTGGGATGTGTATAACACCCTGTCAGCCACAAGAGACATCTCAGACAGGATGTAGGAAGAATATAAGAACAAAAATATTGTAAGGCACTAGTGAAACTATGGATTCTGAAAATGAATATCATACTCAAAAACACATTTCTGTGGTTACCTATGAAATATTGGCTCCATCAACATTTTATTATGAGTACAAGAGAGCCTGATGGGTTCCTACTTTTCACTAAAAGGTATTAGCAGTAAATAAATTCTTGAAAATGCTATGCCATTCTCTTCTCTGATGTGACCTTTATTGCTGTTAGCCTTTAACAATTTGCTGTGTTCTACAACATGACAATCAACTCCTATTCATGTAAGCAAAGATAATTGACTCAGAAAAGAAACATTACTATTGAAGGGGGTTGTTGAGAATAAGGATGTCAGTGTTTTTCATGGAATAAGATAATTGGAAGTAAAAATATAAACATAATATAAACATTGTTTATGTTTTTTAAATTTTCAAAGTATAAAATAAATTTAAAAAAATAAAAATAAACAAAGCTATTTGTATTCAGGACACCACTAAATTAATACAAACATGTATTTTGGGTTCATACGAAAAAGAGAAAGATGAACATATAGTATTCATAGTTAATAAAATTAATTCTGAACATTTAAGTCCTAGAAGCTCAGACTCCTGTATAAACTTAGTGCTAAACACCTATCCAAAAGATTAACTCTCATGGGAAAAAACATGGAAATAGAGAGAAAAACGATGAAAGAGAAGGAGGAGAGAGGGAGGTACAAAGAAAAGGAAATTGGTTATTGCAAAGCTTTGGATGAAAGGCACTTGATGCCTTGTGGATCTGTGCCTAACAGTCAATGGATTCAAAGGTTAGTTTGGCACCAAAAGTTCAGACAGCAGATTCTGGACTTGGGCTAGTACCAGGGAGTTCAGCTAGTGGCTGCCATACCCCTTTGCCCAATCCTTGGATGTCAAGATGTGCAGCTCCCTGCTGGCAAGGAACTTTCTTTAAAAGCTTCCTCACCTAGTGGCTCAAGGTAGGTAACCCTATGCTGCATTAGAACAAATGATTTTCACTCTGTGTCATTTGAATCTTATAATAAACCCTCATGTGCCTACATTGAGTCTAGCTCTCTGGTAGTCTTTGGGGGACCCTCAAAATTAGTGCAACAAGAGAAGGAGCTAAGTTACATTACAGGGAAGCCTACAAGACTATTAATAATTTCTTAATAAGAATGTAAATGGTAAAAGACAACTGAGCAGTATACCTAATGTACTAGCAAGAAATAACAGTCAAAAATTCTCTGTCCACCAAAATATTCAATTAGAAAACTTCAAAACTGAAAGAAAAATAAGAATTCTCTGTAAACAAAAGAAAGGTAATTTAACCTGAAGGTAGGTTTGTATTAAAGTCATGAAATTTAAGCAAATATAGAAGTAAAAAAATATCAATACATTAAAAAAGCAAAACAAAATCAAATTGGAACAATGGGAGGAAAATATCAAAAACCCCAAAGATATGTTCCTACCCATCATTCTATTGATGTTGGGATGAGGAGAGCAAATTTGCCTGGAGTGAATGTTGAACTAAGCCACCTTGTGATCTTGGGACTGCCTTCCCTTTCTGGGGAGGAGATAAGGAGATGGGGAGAAGATATAGTGACTGGGAGGGTTGGGAGGGGGATGGGAGTTTGAACAAGAGAATACATGGATAAAAAATGAGACTTTATTCATAATAAAAAAAGATAATATCTCCTGATGAAGTGGTGATATCATAACTACTGCAACTAGAATAACAGAAAATTGGTGACACTTGAAGTTTAGTTGAACCACTCATACAGTCAGATGTGTTAGGCAGAACTCTAAGCTGTGAACAGTTATACAAGTTCCCCAGATCTTCCTTATCACACAGATGCACAGCAGTCTTCTCTACAGTTAATAAGCACATTAGCAGTTAGGATCCACTAAGCAAGAATGTCTTTGTTATGATATGAATCATTGTGTGAGGGTAATGTGTACCTTGCATATAGTAATAAACTCCTAAATCTTCAGCCTCCACTCTACTGATTTTGAGTGTGAAATCTGTCCCTGAACCACTGCCACTGAACCTGTCAGGGACTCCAGAGATCAGATTGGACACCAAAGAGATAAGTGTTTGTGGAGCCTGCCTGGCCTCCGTAGGAACCAATTCAAGTAGGTTTTTCCATTACTGTATAAGAGGCTCTGGCTTTACTTGCAAGAGATGGAGACTGATTGCCCTATGGCAACAGACAAAGAGAGTGGAGTCTGTGTCATCACAACATCACCGCTGGTATCTGAAATTAGAATAGCTCAAATTATTACAATTTTCACTAAAAATCTTTGTGAAGTACTTTATGTAATTCCTTTACAATATTATCCTGGTATTTTTTTTATATGAAATGTACATAGTAGGGGCTGGATAGATGGCTCAGAGGTTAAGAGCACTGACTGTTCTTCCAGAGGACCTGAGTTCAATTCCCAGCAAAACCACATGGTGGCTCACAACCATCTATGATGAGGTCTGGTACCCTCTTCTGTAAAATTGTATGCATAATAAATAAATAAAAAAATCTTTAAAAAAAATGTACATAGTATATAAAATGGTTTTATGGAAAACAATTAAATAAAAGTAAAGTTCATAGTCTAATACCACCCTATGCAATTTACACAAAAATCATCATTTAAAAACAACACTGGTCTCTTCTAAAATTTCTCATTACCAGGTAACTAAAACACATTTGCCCATCCTGGAGAAGGTAATTTTTCTTATCACACTTGTATAGCACATAAGAGATGGCAGATATCATCCCCAGTCTCTATTTTCTTCGATGATATTGTTTCCTTACCCAGAATCCAAAACATTAGTAGAAATATGTAATGGAAAGGGTACATAATTTTGAGGAATGAACCAGAGAGAATGATCAGTGCAGGCAAGAGACTAGTGGAGCTTTCAACTCAAAACAAAAAGTCAGGGACCTCTCTTGGGAGCAATATGCAAATACACTGCTCTGTATGGCAGTTTATATACAAGAGAGTTCTGTGGATTTATTACATTTGAAAAATAACCCCCAAAGTTTTTTATACCAGTAGTGAAAGTGATCAAACAAAACATGATGACTGATGTGAGAGTGGTAGAATGGAAGGCTGAAATAGATAAGATGGAGTTCAAAGCAGCCATAAATACTAACAATACAGTCCTTTTCACTAGTTTGAAATTTTATTCAAATTATCAGATCACACTTGGAAAATTTGTACTACACAAAAATGGAAAACCTATAAGAAATGGACAGCTTTCTGGACAGGTACCATTTACTAAAATTAAATGAAGATCAAATTAATTACATAAACAGGCCTATATCCCTTAAGGAAATTGAAGCTGTCATTAAAAGCCTCCCCAAAAGTAAAAGCCCAGGGTCAGATGGTCTCAGTGCAGAATTCCACCAGACATTCAAAGAAGAATTATTACTATTACTCCTCAGACTATTTCACACAGTAGAAACTGAAGGAATATTGCCAAATTCCTTTTATGAGGCCACAATTACCCTATTACCCAAGCCACTCAAAGACACAACAAAGAAGGAGAACTACAGACCAATTTCCCTCATGAATATTGATGCAAAAATTCTCAACACAATTTTAGCAAACCTTATACAACAATATATAAAAAATATCATCCACCACGAGCAAGTAGGCTTCATCCCAGAAATGAAAGGCTGGTTTAACATACAAAAAAATGTGAACGTTGTCCACCATATAAACAAACTAAAGAAACAAAACCACATGATCATATCCTTAGATGCTCAAAAAGCCTTTGACAAAATCCAACATTCCTTTATGATTAAAGCCCTGGAGAGATCAGAAATACAGGGAGAATACCTAAATATGATAAAGGCGATTTACAAGAAGCCCACAGCCAGTATCAAACTTAATGGAGACAAACTCAAAGCAATCTCACTAAAATCAGGAACTAGACAAGGATGTCCTCTCTGTCCTTATCTATTCAGTATAGTTCTTGAAGTTTTAGCTAAAGCAATAAGAGAATGAAAGCAGAATAAGGGGATACAAATTGGAAAAGAAGAAGTGAAACTATCCGTATTTGTAGATGATATGATTGTATACATAAGTGACCCACAAAATTCTTCCAAGGAACTTCTACGGCTAATAAACACCTTCAGCAATGTAGCAGGATACAAGATTAAATCAAAGAAATCAGTAATCCTTCTATACACTAAATATAGAAGAGCTGTAAAAGAAATAAGGGAAACATTACCCTTCATAATACCTGCAAACAGTGTTAAATACCTCGGAATAACCAAAGAAGTAACATATCTATTTGACAAAAATTTTAAATCATTGAAGAAAGAAATTGAAGAGGATATCAGAAAATGGAAAGGTCACCCATGTTCCTGGATAAGTAGGATCAACATAGTAAAAATGGCACTTCTACCAAAAGCAATCTACAGATTCAATGTACTGCCCATCAAAATCCCAACACAATATTTTTTGAACCTTGAAAGGACAATACTCAATTTCATTTACAATCACAGGAAATTCAGGATTGCAGAAACAATTTTGCTCAACCAAAGAACCTCAGGAGGCATCACTATCCCTGACTTCAAGTTATATTATACAGCTACAATAATAAAAACAGTCTGGTACTGTCATAAAAACAGACTTGTTGATCAATGGAATAGAATTGAGGAACCAGACATTAACCCAAACACCTATGAACACCTGATCTTTGACAAAGAGGCCCAAAATATTCAATGGAAAAAAGACAGTATATTTAACAAGTGGTGTTGGCATAGCTGGATGGAAGTGTGTAGAAAAATGCAAATAGATCCAACCCTGTCACCCTGCACAATACTCAAATCCAAGTGGATCAAAGACCTCAAAATAAACCCAACCACTTTAAACTTGATAGGAAAGAAAGTGGGAAATATGCTTCTACGAATTGTCACAGGTATCCACTTCCTAAATATAACACCAGTGGCAGAGACGCTTAAATAAACAATCAATAAGTGGAATCTCCTGAAGCTATGAAGCATCTGTAAAGCCAAGAACACTGTCAATAGGACAAAACCACAGCCTACAGAATGGGAAGAGATTTTCACCAACCCTACAAGTGATAGAGGACTGATCTCTAAGATATATAAAGAACTCAAGAATCTAGATCCCAAAACCTTGAATAACCCAATCAAAAAATGAGGTTCAGATCTAAAAAGGGAATTGTCAGCAGAAGAATTTTGAATGGCTCAGAGGCACCTGAAAAAGTGCTCATCATCTTTAGCCATCAGAGAAATGCAAATCAAAACAATTTTGAGATATCTGTGACACCTGTTAGATTGGCTAAGATAAAACACACAGATGACCATCTATGCTGGATAGGATGCAGAGCAAGGGGAACACTCCTCCATTGTTGGTGGAAGTGTAAGCTTGTTAAGCCACTTTCGATTGCAGTATGGCAGTTTCTCAGAAAATTGAGAATCAATCTCCCCAAGCACCCAGAAATACCACTTCTGGGTGTATACCCTAAAGATAAACAGACACACTCCAAAGGCATTAGCTCAACCATGTTCATAGCAGCATTATTTGTAATAGCAAGAACCTGGAAGCAACCTAGATGCCCCTCAGCTGAAGAATGGATTAACAAACTGTGATACATCTACACAATGGAGTACTACTCAGCAGTAAGAAAAAAAATGATATTCTAAAATTTGCAGGCAAATGGATGGATTTGGAGAATATCCTCCTGAGTTACATAAACCCAGAAAGATAATCAGGGGATGTACTTACTCATTAGTACTCTAACAAACAAACAAACAAACAAACAAACAAACAAACAAGAAAGAAAGAAAGAAGCAAACCATTCCCAAGCTGCAAACCACAAGCACTGAACAGATTTGGATCAGAAACTCCTTGGACCGACTCCTTGGATCCCAAGCTCCCTATAGGAACACCTGACTCAATCTTGAGGTTGGGGGGAGAAAAGTGGATCTGCCAGGAGTGGAGGCTGAAGTAAGCAATATTGAGACAATGGGTGGTGGATGGGAAGTTGTGGAGAAGAGAGAATGACCTGATTTTGTGGGAGGGGGAAGGGACCTTGAAGAAGTATTTACAAGGGTAGAAAGTGTGACTTCTATGTTCATAATAATAAAATAAAAAAAGAAAAAAAAGAAAAGCAATTTTATTGAATTTAACTATCAATACATACCCAAATTGTAGAGTACTGCTGGAATATATTTAAGATGCATAAACAATTATTTATGTGGATGAAATAAACTCTCTTATCTTATTTTTCTTTTTTTAATATGGATAAAAGATGAGACTTTATTCAAAAATAAATTAAATATCACAAAAATTAAAGGCTTAAAAAATAAAATTGATTTATGGTGATGATACTTAAAGGTATACATAATACACTGGAAAAACACTTGAATAAAACAATTGTATTAAAACTATCCATTTACTAAAAATTAAGGAACTGAGACAATGCAATAGAACCACATATAATCTAAGAGAAAATACTAACAAAGAGATATGGAATATAAATAATAGAAATTCTAAAACTAATGAGTAGAATAAGTCAATCAAAACATCCATATAAGGCTTTAAACACATATTTGAACAAAAAACTCAGAGTCATTAAACATTCACAATATATAATTGAAATATGAGGGGAAAGATGCAGAGAAAAGGAAAGTAATGTGTAGCCTAAAGTTTCTGGCCCGTTAAGCCTGAGGTCCATACCTGCAGTCCTGCAGGTGCTTAACCCCAAATAATTACACAAAGACTTTTGTTATTTACAAACTCTTTGGCTTATGGCTCAGGTTTAATATCAGCTAGATCTTTCAACCTAACTCAGCCCATTTCTATTAATCTGTGTCTTGTCACATAGCTAGTGGCCTTACCTGTGTTCCAGAATATCTTTCTTCCTTGTTGGCAGCATGAACTTTATTAAAAAATAAATTAAATATCACAAAAATTAAAGGCTTAAAAAATAAAATTGATTTATGGTGATGATACTTAAAGGTATACATAATACACTGGAAAAACACTTGAATAAAACAAGTCTGATTCCACCCTTCTTTTATTATTATTATTATTGTTAACAAAGAAGTCACACTTTCTATCCTTGTATATCCTTATTCAAGGTCCCTTCCCCTCCCAACACATTAGTTCATTCTCTCTTCTCCACAACTCTCCAACCCCTCTCTGGGCAGGCGGCAGGCAGTCCTATGGCCCCACTGTCCCAGTATTGCTTAGTTCAGTCTCCACTCCTGGCAGATCCAGTTTTCTGCCCCCAACCTCAAGACTGAGTAAGGTATTCCTCTAGGGGGAGTGGGATCTAAGGAGTCAGTCCAGGGTGTTTCTGATCCCAAGCTGTTCAGTGGTAGAAACTCTCCTAACTTTAAGCTCAAGTCTCTAATGCTCTTCAAGATTACAAGATGAAAGCAAAGCTTTCAACAGTATCTTCAAATTACTGATTGTACTCTTATAAATATTAATTATAGACTTTTAATAATAAATAAGATTTATTTAAGTGTTAAATGTGCTTCAAGAAAAAATTAAATAAGCATTACCAAACGAACTAAACATTCCTAAAGATCTTTTTAATGTAAGCATTATCATACATACCATAGAGAAACATTTGCATCATTTTTCTAATGTCAAAATGTTAGTTTTTCATAAATCTATTTTAAACTGACATATCAGATAAACTTAACTTCATTCTTTCCATGAGGATCATGTACTTTTTTCTCTTTCTAAGATTCTTTAAAATGAAACCACATCACATTTTACCTTCAGTGATTTAACTTAATTTTCAGAGTATAACTAATTTTAAAGTTTTACTTGCGTTCTTGGAATAAATTAATAATGTTTCTCCATTTCTTATTCTTCTAGTAATGATAACATTTATTCTTACAAATGGGCAGTTATTTTTAATGTAAAATTATTAATAAAATTTTTATGTAAGGTACACATCAGTTGATACATGAACATATCTCTTCATTTATCTAGAGCAAATATGTGGGAATATATTTGGCAGCCTCCATGTCAGGTATAAGGACTCACAAGATGAGTCTAGCTAGGACTCCAAGCAATAGCGAAGAGGGTGCTTAAACTGGCCTTCCATTATTATCAAATGAATGACCACCTTAATTGCCATTGTTGAACCTTCATCCAGCGACTGATGGAGGAAGATGCAGAGGTCCATATTTAAACAACAGGTGGAGGTACTGGTTCATCTGAAGAAAGGAAAGAGAAATTACATTAGCAAAGGGATCAGGATCATGATGAGAAGACACACACAGTAGGCTGTCCCATGATATTGGAAGCTCACAGACTGAAATAGCAGTTGATGAACCTTCATGAAATGGATCTAAACCCTCTGAATGTAGGTGACAGTCAAATGGCAAGGGCAGTTCATGGAGACTTATGCCCTTGGATAATAGTTTACTCCTGGTGCATGAACTGGCTTCTCTGAGTCCATAACTTAGAAGGAACTACTTTCTTAGCTTTGATAATTGGGGAATAGTCTCTGTCCTATCTCAACTGGAAATGCCAAACCAAATTTTCTCACCTTGGAATTTCTTGCCCTTTCTAAGGAATAAATCGGGGACTGGGTAGGGAAGAGGTTTTGGGAGGACTGGGTGAAGGAAAGGCAGGGAAATTAGTGGTGGGTATAAATATTTTGTAAAAAAAATAAAAACAATTAATTAAAATATGTTCATTAATTGTAGATTCCTTTGTGTAGCAATCTAAGTGTTTCGTCCTTTTCTCAGCTATAGGGAAATATATTTCTTCATGCTTCAAGGCATTTGATCAATTTATTCTTTGTTTTCTGGTACAGAAACTGAATATATCAAGAGAGAAATGTAGATGCATTCCTAATACTTGATTCAAAAGTCTCCCTGTATTTTCACTGTTTTTTTTTTAACCATTTTAACCAAAGACATTGACTGCCTAATATGAACATCATTTTGTTGCTAGTGCATTCCAGGTTTTTTTTATAACAAACATGTAATCAGATGTTTCTTGGTCCTATCTATAGCCAAGGTTTGATTCCCACAGCCATTTATATATAAAAATGACTCAAAAGCTTAATATTATAGTAAGTGTTGGGCCAGTAGTTCAATAATTCTACTATTCATTTCTTACACTTATATCAACACTTAATTCTTGTCTGTGTTTAGCTACAAAGCTTGGCACTTTGCTTCAGTGCAGCATTCTCATCTTTCTTCCTATGCATCCAGTTGGCATCTGCTGCTCTAACTTTTCTCTCCCTGCCACCTTGGGACCTTGGTACCTCCTGTCCTTGCCGGGGAGGAGATAAGGAGATGGGGAGAAGAGTGATTTGTAGGGGTGGGAGGGAAAGGGCATTTGAAAAGGGGATGCATTTATAAAATATGACTTTATTAATAATAACAAAACAAGAAAAAATAAAAAATGATATCACTTTATAAATCAGCTGTCTATCTATAAGAGGGTCAAAAACTATATCAACAACACAATTCTACTCAATAGATAAAACATTTAGAGACTGACTGACCTCAATTTAATTGTAACTAACAGTTTAGGAGACTTTAAGTTCATCATTTGATTGTAATATTAATATAAGCAAAGACTGTTAAAGAAATATGAGTGATATAATAAACACCAGTGTCAATATGTAAGAAAATAAATTAAAAAGGACTCCTAGTCAAGTTGCCCTGGTTCTACTTACTACCTAGCTTTTGGGCAACCAGTGTTTTACTAAACCAATAAGAGTAACAAATCTTTACAGTGTACAAAATATTATCCCACACAAACAAGCAAGTGACAGTGACTTTTTTCCCAGAGATGCAGACAGAAAAGATGGAGTCTGAATTATCTGAACATCACATGTGATATCTGCCAGTAAAATCACAAAACAAAAATATCCACATGATTAAGAATGCTTAAAGAGATAATTTTTCCTAAAATAACTGAGCAGCATTTATCAGATCAAAGCAAATACACACAGCTGACATTATTTAAGTGGAAACCAAAACATATTCAATCCCAGGAGCCAATTGGGGATCCACATTTTCATGTTGTTTTTTGACTGCATGTGATTCCTGTAAGTGTGTGCCCAGTCGATAGAGAAGACCTCAGGACAGAGGGATGCAGAAATCATGCGAAAATTCTATAGGGGGTGGGCATACATACTGGGCTGGCTCATTTGGCTAAGGACACTGTCCCTCTAGCCAAAACCAGAATATTAAAAAAAATTCTATAAAACACAGGTTCTTTTGTGCTGGGAGGACATATCTTTTTGAATAGTTCATTTTAATTTATACTTTTCTTGTATTCCCTGGGAAATGGTCTTTTTACTATGATACAATCTTAGGAGTACAAAAAGTTTTACAGACTAATTTGATTTGGAAAACTTAATACTAATCAGTCATATGTATTTGAGTGTGTGGTTGCTTTGTATGTATGTGTGTGTGTGTGTAATCATACCTGCTAGATTCTTTTAGTGCTGCTTATATGTATATTTGTATACGGCATACCACTTGACATTTAAGTATCTAATTATGGGGCTTACTTCTGGGAATTTTTTTTCTCATTGATCAATAAATATCTGTAGCACTTCATCTTGGGGTGAGACTTGGTGAGATTTCCACCAATTTCAGGCGCAATAGATGTGGTGTTGTCATCTTTCAGGTCTTGATTAGGACGTCCTTTTGTTAAACTTTGTAGGTGTAACTTTTCTTTTATACTTGTAAGTCACAATTTCCCAAAAATGTTCATGGTACTCTGACTTTTATGGCTTTTTACCTTCTTTCCATTTCCTCTTCTTCAAAATTCTTTGAGCCTTGCGTTTATGGCATGTATTGTAAATGTGATACCTTTAACTTTTTCTTTATCATTTATTACTTCAATTGCCACAACAGAATATTAAAATTATTTTGAATTAATTTTTATATAATGTGATAGATATGATCCCATTTGTTGACCACTGCATGAATATCCACCTTTGACAACCCCATTTGTAGAAGTATCTACATTTTTTTCTGATATATTTTTGTCAGCTTTGAAAAAAAAAGCTAGTCACATTGTGAGTTTATTTCTGGATTTTCTTTTTTTTTCTTTTTTTTTCCTTCTTTATTTTGTATTTATCATAAAAAACACAGTAAAAAGAATTTAAAATGTAGAAGAGTTAACAATAACTATACAGAGGATAAGAATGATAAGCATGGCTTATCAAGGGAAGAAATACCAATAAGATTGCTACACCTATATTTTGTTTGTGTTCATCTTTCCCTCTGAGTTTTTTTTTCCATCCCTGTATATCCTTATTCAAGGTCTCTTCCCCCTCCCAACTATTCTGTTACTTTGAATTGCATCTGTTGGTGACAATTCTTACCTGCTTTGTTACTACTGATTTGTCCTCCAACTCAAAATCAGATGTTGTTTGTTTTGGTTGTCTGAGGTTTTCTGTTCTCCTAAATGACTCATAAGATTTTGTTTTCTATTTTTTGAAGAGTGATATTGAAATTTTAATGGCAATTGCAATCTATATAATGATTTTGATATTACAATCATTTTCACAATGTTATTTTTACTCATATGAGTGTTTCAAGTTTTTATGTACCATGTCATATTGTTTAAGTTCTTTACTTATTTTTTTTAATTTATTTAAAGTTTCCATATAGACTTCATCTTGATTTCAATGAGAATGGTCTTCATAATTTTAAATATTTGATTAGTTTATGCACAGTTGGTTGTATTGTTTGGAGAGTGGCAGGAGCCATGTGACTTCTTCAGGAACAAGGTCTAAAAATAGTGCAAATGGCTCTCTTTTTGGCAAGTCTCTAGTGACCCCATAAATAGTTTGCTGCATAATTCTGGGTTTGTGCTAGGATATATATTTTACATTCTCTCCTAGGATTTATTTCGCTAACTAAATTGCTAGCTACCTTTTAGATTCACTTTCTTATTCACAGATAAAAATAGCTATTACAAAAGAATAACATCTCCCAGATAACTCTCCTATGAGTGAGCCAGAGGAAATGTTGTTAAAAATATAGAGTGGACCTGATTCAGCCTCTAAATATTTTGATATTTCAAGTGTGACCATAAATTCAGGCTTCTTCATATGAAATGTTGCCTTTATGATGTAACCTGTGACTAGCTTTATGAAGTACTTTACGAAGTTCAATATTGCATATTTTCAAAATTGTTCTCAAAAGAATGATTTTAATCACAGTTTGGGACAAATTATAATAAACAGATGATATTAGAAGTTAACTGGAATAGTCCAGAAACAGAGACTGAAGTAGAATTATAAAAACTCCCAGTGTCCTCATTTTTAGTAACTATGTGTATACCCCAAGAACTTAAGAAAGACATACTTAAGAGCAAGAGATGGATAAGCAGTGTTAACTATTAGGAGTAAATTTCCAAATTATTTTCCCTATAGGATGAATAAAAAAAAAAAACTGGTAGATGCCCAGAGGAGATAGAGGGAGTTGATTGTGAGAATCATATCTTTTCAGATGCAAATATTAACTACTAAAGACAAAATTGTCCCTTAGCCTGCATTATGCTGTAATTACAAATGCTGACTACTGGGCACACTGTTCTACATTTAGGTGTGCCTAGTTAGGAAACTTACTTTGTGGCTGGCTGAATCATTGCTTAGCCTTCTAATGGTACAGCTGTAGATCAAATAGGTGATAGTTACCAGTTGGAAAGTTCGGGATCAGAAGGCAAAGGAAGCAAGGAAACAAACCGGTAACTATCATAACCAGTTTTAGGAACTAAAATGAACAAGTAAATTTGTCTATCAATTTTAATGTTCTCCCTTTCTGTACTTCCCACAATGCAACCATCTAATTTCAGGTTCTGGTTATTACACATAATGCTGCTATGAACAAAGGTTTAGGAAATTTCCTTGTCATATGAATGTTCACACTTTGGGCATATACCTAAGAGTGATATTGCTAAGTCATGAGGTAGCTTGACTGGGGTCGACAAAAGATCCTTAGATATCAGATACTTACATTACAATTCATAACAATATTAAAATTGCCATTATGTATCAGCAACAAAAATAATTTTATGGTTGAGGATCACCACATCATGAAGTATTGTTTTTAAAGGTTGCAGAATTAGGAAGTTTGAGAAGCATTGCTCAATAAGACGTTTGCATATGGTGTAATGGATCCAATTTAGTATTTTCATGTGAGTGTTTGAGTATGTGGTTCTCTATTTTCTGTGCTCCTTTTCTTCTGATTGATTTTTTTGATTTTTCATTCCAGTTGGTTGGCTATTATTTTATCTTACTATATTTTATTTTTATATTATAACCTCTGTGCCTGTTCTTTTCTTATGAGAGATATAAGGGAGAGTAAAATGGAAGAAGTAGAAGAGATGCTGTAACTAGTATATATGAGAAAAATATTTTCCATTTAAAAAGTACAAAGGATAAGCTATTTGAGTGACTTTCTTTATTAAGAAGTAGTTATAACTTAGCAAGTTATGACTCTCATCCTGGTGTCCAACAAAATTCTTAACTCCTTTAGTGTTTGTAAAATAATTAAACATTTTATGTTAGGTAAACATGTAAATAGGAATATATTTTTACAAGCTCTCAATGATATTAAAATGAAATGCAGAGTACCTGTGGCTGACTCTACATCCAATTTCCCCATTAACTTAAAACTACAACAAATGATTGCTATAAGCAATGTGTCCCAGGAGCACACTGTTCCAATTTTGTATGTATTTTAATGGCTTGTGATAATAGGATTCTAGGATAAAAGCTGTGGACTGTAGTTCTTAAATCAAATAGATAATTCTTTGCACACCATTCACTATACACGTATGCCAAATTTGCATACTATTACCTGTAAAAAAATGGTATGTCTAACATACTGAACTGGCAAATGTTCAACTTATCCTCACATGCCTTTTGTAAATATCAGCCGTTTTTCTGTCACTTTCACCCATTAACATGCATCATTATTCTCAGTCACCTTTCTTTGCATATTCTCTCTTAATAAATTGAATATATAGAGCATAATACAAATGAGAAGAAATAGAGAAAAACTTACAAATGCTACTTCTTTGTAGGGCTTGCAAAGCTACACTTACTCTTTCTGTTTAAACATATATGTGCTGGAGTGATCATGATCAAGTAGAAAGAAATTCAAATATTAAAAATTATCAACTCTTTTATTCAAAAGTTTAAAAGTCTAGTCTTTGAGGGCACAGGATTCAGTTATGTTTTCCTATTTTCTGCACGATAAATAAAACTAAGGATTCTGGAAAAAAAATTAGGCAGGTGTTCAGGTTACACAAAGAGGTTATAAAAATAATTTTGAACACTTACAATAAGGGTAATAACAGCCTTTGAATAACTGTACTAGGATATGATGAAAGAAATTAATTCATAAGTAAATATAAACAATTATTAAAAGTCTGGAAAGAGAACAAAAGCCCAAAATAATCAAAACCAAACCAAAACAAAACAAAACTCATCCAAACAAACCCTCTAATAAGCCAACAATAGTAAGTGCCAGAAATGTGGAGTCTCAAGTGGAGAGCATGCCAAGTAGATTTAGTTAGGTGATAAGATGTAAGCTTACTCAGAAGATATTCTGGTTTCATTTTTTTTCATAAGCTACCTTATTATAGTGATTAACTATTTATATAGATAAAATGCATTTTCACTACAATACCTTACATTAGAAGATTATAAGATGTGTTACATGTGTTTATAATTTGAAATAGTTGCTGAGTGATGCAAAGTTTGTTGCATTTTTTAAGTTGAATTTGTTTAACACTGTGAATCTGTATGACTTTGCCTTCCTAAAACACTTGATTGGTCAAATAAATGCCAAATGGCGAATAGTTAGGCAGAAGAAAAGACAGATGAGTCAGGCATACAGTGAGAATAAATAGTAGAAGTCTAGATAAAAAGGAAAAAGGGAGTTAAAAAAAGGGAGAGATGTCACATGCCACCTCTGAATAACATAATTACAGAGTAAAAGAAAAAGAAGAAATATATACTGGAGAAAGGTAAAAGCCCAGAGGGAAAGATTCAGGAGATAATTCAAGCTGGCTAGAAACTAGGTAAACTAAGGTCTGGGATTCTCAAATATGAAAGAGGCTCAATGGAGTCATTGGAGAGCTTGGTATCCTTAAAGAGTGGGAAAAAAATGGAACAATAAAATTTAGACATTACAACATGGGTCTGAATTATCATGTAAGGTTTAAAAAAGCTAGAAAACAATGGTACACCTCTCCCTTAAGAGTTTCTCCTGGAAAGTGAGCCCTTAAAAGCTGGTATGTTGAGTAAAAAGCAAAAAAAAAGCTAACAAAAAAATTGCCACAGGGCAGGACACCTACATTCCAGAGATAGGGACTATAAGCATTTTCTTGTCAAATGTACCTCCAAATGGGCCTTAGGCTTAGGCTTTGCTTTTACTACCCAAGAATTAGGTAGAAATACCTCATTTCACTAAAATGTCTGGCAGATATTCTAGACCTGTAGGCTGGAGATGGATGCCTCAGTATTAAAAAGGAGCTTTTGGGTGATTGTCCAGGTAGCCAGAAGTCTCTGATGTTAGGTAATATTACATCTTTCTGGGGGTTTAGATGAAGTTAAAGCCAAAGCAACGCTGAATTTCTGGGAGTATTTGCTCATGCAGACTAAAAATGCTGAGATCCAGTCAGAAAAATATTCTAAACTGGCTACAGTGCTTTTAACATTGGGCATTTGTTTAAGAAAGAAAAATGGCATAGGTAGGTATAAAAATAAATCTTAATTATTTAAAAATGATAAAGTAAGTCTTTAAAATGAAAAGTAAAGTAATATAAAAAATAATAAGCCATCTAGAGATAGGAAATATACTGGGAGTCTGGATGCTTTGTGTTGCTGTACTGAATTTGAATTATTCTATTGCTTAGAAGCAAGCAACTGGTAGGAAACATGTGATTAAAAGAGAGACAGATTAAAGGAACCAGCCCAGATATCTTTTCAATGTCTTAACTTTTAAATGGAACTCAATAAATGTATTTCTTTGAAGAAAGGACTTTACTTCTGTTCCAACATTAGAAGGAAGGCTGCAGATTCTTTCAGGATAAAAATAAATTAGGGTTTATCCAGGAAAACATCCTGCATCTTGATAGTTTATATATAACAATGAAGGTTTCACCTAGCTTTCCTATTGACCACTTTCTTCAGTTTCTCAGAGATCCCTAAATATCCCTTCATGCACAGACAACAGAAAATGTCTACAGAAAATAAGGATCACTTTACCAACAGATGAGCTGTTGGTAGTTGATGGTTATTTTGTGGGATATAGTCATTTGTTACCATTGAGGGGAATATAGAAATTTAGGATAGCAAAAAGACTATTAATTTTAAATATTTTACATTGATGTGAATTTTGAAATATTTATACAAATTTGAAGTTATTATTGTTATACTTATATGTGTTTCTAATTTGTTTGGGGTATTGTACTTATGCTGCCTATTTAAAATGCAAAGTATGATTAAGAAATGAGGTTACTAGTTAATCTATAGCAATCAAAACTTTAGATATTTTAAGTATAATTTCAAAATCATACAAAGATATATTATTAGGTAAATAGATCAACTTCACATACTTGAAAGACTTATAGAATATGATATTTTAAATGATTTGTTAAATGAATAAATAAAAGGGTGTGTTAAATGAAAGGAAGGCTAAAGAAACTTCATAAGGAATTTGTGTTCATTGTGGCACACTTAGCCATTTGGGTAAAAAACTGCTTTTGCCTTGGCTCTTAGAAATATTCTGTATAAACTGGACATGCAGGACACACAGGAAATGTGACTAGTGATCTTTGACAATATAAGATATGATAGTGTCAAAGTTTTTGAAAAATTCTGCCTCATAGAAAAGTCCATTACACATTTTGCAAGACACACAGAATTGTGACTCTTATCAGAAAAATCTTAGAGACAGAACACAAAATTGAGAAACTTGTTTAAGAGATATGAATAATCAAAAGACACAAATGCAATTTCTGTTAATTTTATTCATCTTTTATATAAATGAAGCAGAGAACAAAGTGAGATTTTGATTATCACAGTCTCATTTGAAGATAAGTAAAAACTAGAAGCTTAAAAGAGTTCTTATTTTCTCTTTAGTGGATTATTTTTATATTATATAGTCTAATTATCTTCCTCATCACTTATAGTGAAGTTTGTTTCTAAATCTGTTTTTTAAATATCACTGTCTTTCTTAGTTTAATAACACATAATATATAGTATGCATTTTAAGAGGGGTTTCTGATACACAGTATTCATAGGTAAACAAAGGACCATACTAGCATTTTGAAACCCTAGACTTTACATTGCAACTTGTTACCAGACCTCTGTCTGTAGGCCTAATTTAAAAACACACTATCAAATTTCCTGATATGCCACAAGTATTTAAACAAATAGGACTATAGCTGTGCAGCTCCCATGGGGAGTATAAGGTTTTTCATTATTGATATGACTGTCTGATTGATGAGCAAAGAAAGAATAAATTTCTGTATTTTTTAATGTCACAAATAGATTCAGAAAGATTAATTTGATTTCCATGAAAGAATTGTCTGAATACTCTTTGTTTCAGCAAATCAGGGGACACATGCTGCTATTCAAAACATTCTTTAAATCTTCCCACACAGAATTATAGCTTATCTATATAGCAGGATTAGTAAAATCATAGATTTATACTTATAAGAATCTTTCTACATGTTCATGATGTTAAATATTAATAAAGTATAGGTGCTAGGCAAAGTTGCAAAATTCTTTCTATGGTTTAGCAAAAAATTGTAAGAACAACACACATAAAACTCAGTCACACAAGGCTTAATGATGTTGATCATTCACACTTATCCACAGTGTTCAAGTTCCACAAATATTTTGAAAACCTGTATATTCAAATTATTGATATTAACAGAAGTAATGGAAGACCAATGTTGGGGGTAAATGGTCAAAGTCACATAAATAATTGGATGTTCCTAATTAGGTAGATAAGAACCCTGTTATTAATTTATTTCAGTTCTAAAACTTTATGTAAGTATATATGAAGGTCTTAGGCTCTAGCCTGCTAGACATCATTCTGCAGGTAATAAAAAGAGCAGCACAGCAGACAATCTGAAGTGTGTTCTTCTAGATCTTTATTTATTTACACTTTTTTGTGTGGTTTTCTGCTTTATCAACCTATAATACAAGTCATCTGAGCAACTTTTAAACATTTTAAGTATTTCTTTTATGTTCTTCACTGGGTTTTATCAATCAAGTGTTATTTGTTTACAAAAAAATTAAAAATTTTATTTCAATTAAGATTTCTATTTTCTGACAAAAATATAACTTTAGTAGTATCTTTTTGGAAGAATATGTAGTATATAATGTTAGGTTTATTTATGCATGGGTGTATTTTATTCCTTGTGGCTTATAATGACTCATGTGAGACATTAGAAACTAAGAAGAGTTGGAATAGGAAGAGGACCCCAAATAGAGCCTCAAAGGAGGTTCTGAATTTGCAACTCAACTTTAATTCTGCAATCAAGAGCATAATATCAGTATCAGTGTACTCATAACAAGATTTACTTCCTGGACATTGAAATAGATTCTTACCCTAACTCAGAACCTATAGAAACTCCCAGTAATGTTTAAGTAAGTATTCTTTACAAATATGATGGTCAACATCTACTACAAGTCCATCCGTAGGGGATAGTCCAGGGGACAATGTGACTTAATACCACACCCCCTTGCATTTCTTTGAACAGCTTTTTAACCTTGGCTAGGTCTAAAACTTACACATATCAAAATGTAAAAAAAACTTAATTAATTAATTAAAAGCCTAAGTGTAGAGCAGAATCTTATGAATTGTCTAGAAAGCAAAGGTCAGTATGAGTGTGTCCATTAGAGATTTCATGATAGCTCAGTATGAAGCATTAATTCTTTAGTAGACAGAGATGAGGCAAGGTGAGGAAAACAAACATGAAGAGTCACCAAGGTAATGCTGGATACAGAACTGATATTAAAATGGAACAAGTGAATAAGTATGTCTGCAAGGGAGATGTAAATGTTGTTGCCAATGACAGACTGACACTGAACAAGACAGCAGAGTAAGTAATGAAACTCACTAGTCATAGATTCCAAGTAGTATTCAAATAGACACAATTAGAAAAAGTTCTTATTCACTAAACTTAAAATAACTACTACACTCCAGGAAAAAATACAAAATAGATTGTGAATATAAAATAAAATTCTAAAGAAGCTTGAATTACAATATTTTCCATGAATGGAAAATTTTTCTTTAAGAAGCCGCGGGTTATTCAAGAAAATTCCCATGGTGTCAGAAGTAAAGCTTCATACGAGTTGTTCTGAAAGGCCTGAGGAGTTCAAAGAAATAAAGTCTAACACCATTGCTCCTGATTGGGCAACATTTATTAATGGTAAGATTGTAATACTTAAGACAGAAGACATAAAGATTACTTTGACATCTCAAAATAGTAATAAAAATTTGTTACTTACTGCAAGTATTACTTACTATTGCTCAAAATGTTTAAATTAGTTTTACAGATTTGTGATCAATATCTAAAGATCATTCTGTTGAAAACACAAGTAAGAAATTTGAAGTTCTGTCAAGTATTAAAGTAAACTCTATCCTGATAATGCTTATTTGGTTGTTGAGAGGTTGAAAGAAATGGCCTCGCATGGGATGTCCTGGTGTCTGCTTCTCTACATTCCTGTGTAAGGATTATTTATACATGTGAGCCATATTAAAGATAGTGACTGTCATATTGTTCTGCAGTGTTTGTGACTTCTAAGAGCTTCTGATTTTGTTTAAGTCAGTTATCCCAATAACAGAAGCTTGAGCAATTTGCTGCTAAATCATCTTCTTTTTTAACCTCTCCCACTTATTTCTTATTCTGGGTCATAAAGAAATACTCTGCTATATGCTCCATTCACAGTTTCTGAAGCATGAGGGTGTCATAAAACAAATATAAGGTTTACTCTGATTTCATTGAACTAGATTAAAAGAAATATTAAATAAATGAGATGAAATTCTTCTGATATAGAGGCAATATCATGGCTATTATAGATTTAAGGACCAGAAATTGGTATCAGTTGTGGCCTAAACAATCCCCAACCCATTCAGCC
Source organism: Sigmodon hispidus (assembly GCA_004025045.1). Taxonomy (NCBI): domain Eukaryota; kingdom Metazoa; phylum Chordata; class Mammalia; order Rodentia; family Cricetidae; genus Sigmodon; species Sigmodon hispidus. The sequence goes on from PVIH01014811.1 coordinate 47,831, forward strand.
AGATGATTCTATCCAGATATCTCAGCTTCAAAAAATTTCCCAAGATTTCTTGTGCTTGCATCTCACTGTAATGCAGAGTGAACTGCTCATCTCCAATCAAGCAGCCGATTGCAGCTGGGGCTCACCAAGCAAGGAGGTTTTTGTTAGTATCTGTATCACTGTGCAAGGATAATGTGTGCCTTGCATACAGTAATAAACTCCCAAATCCTCAGACTCCACTCTGCTGATTTTGAGTGTGAAATCTGTCCCCGATCCACTGCCACTGAACCTGTCAGGGACTCCAGGGTCAATTTTAGACACCTGATACATTAGACGCTTTCGAGACTGGCCTGGCCTTTGTAGGAACCAATTCAAATAGGTCTTTCCATTGCTATGTAAGAGGCTCTGACTTGACCCGCAAGAGGTGGAAACTGATTGCCCTATGGAAACTGGCAAAAAGAGTGGAGTCTGGGTCATCACCACATCACCACTGGTTCCTGAAATTATAATAGAGAAATAGAAAGTTATGTGCAAATTTTCTAAGCAATCTTTGTAAAATTCTTTGTTATTCATTTCAAGTGAGATGCTAGTATGTCTTTTTTTTTAATATATCAGAATATTTTTTCACACAGAGTGAATTTGGGGTTCTCCAATTCATAGTCTACACCATCTTATCCCATCTAAGTCAGAATTTTTACTTCAGAACAACTCCTGTCTCTAATTTTTTATTATCACATAACTAAATCTCACATGCTCATCCTGTAATACAGAACCTTCTTTATCACAAAGGGACAGGACCCTTAGGCAACCAGAGCTCACCTTTTATCCCCGTTCTCTGTTTTCATCTCCATATAATCTTACCCAAAATCCAGACCATCAGCAAAAAGAGGGACTGGACAGAACACATCATTTTGAGAAGATGTTATAAGGAGAATTATCAGTGAAGGCAAGAGCACAGTTGGGCTTTTATCTCAGGCCAGAAAGACAATACCCTCCTTGGAGGAAATATGCAAATACTGTGGTCTGCATAGCAGTTTACAGTTATGAGATGATCTTAAATTTCATAAATGACTCAAAACAATCTTCTCCTATGCCAGGAGTGAAAGTAATAAAACAATTACAAGCCACACGGACCAGCATGTTAAACAATGCATCAAATGCATTGTTGTGACAAGAATATTCATAATCAAAGAGGCTTCACACGTACATGGATAGCAGGGATAGGTAGAGCTTCATTAATTTTCAATCAAACGTCTCTGCTTCTACTTGGAATCTAAGTGCTTTGTACCTTGACAACAATTCATAAGGCAAATGTTCATAAGATAACTTAAGTTTGCTCCTAATTTGAATTCATGACAAATGTCCTAGAGTTTATAATGATGAACACTTCTTGCCCTACACATGTCATGTTAGTTTTGTATTCTAATATTTTCTTATATGAGGCACTGTATTCACTGAGCAAGAAATATGAAGGCTGATTGCTGTGTTTTGTTTTTTGAGTCGTCTTGAATGGTTCACCTAAGTCATAAGAAGAAAAATAATTTTATACATGTAAAAGTTTATACATTCAGCATAAAAATTTATGAGGGATTGTAGCCTTTACTTCTGTGGAAGTTTAAGGGTAATTGTCCCCCAAATATCATAAGGAATGTCACTATTAGGAGATGTGTTTTTGTTGGAGTGGGTTTCAACTTGTTGGAGGAAATGTAACACTGTGGAGACAGGCTTTAAGGTCTCCCATACTGCCTGCCTTGAATTATTAATGAACTGAACCTCTGAAACTATAAGCAAGCCACCTCAATTAAATGTTTCATTTATAAATATTGTTGTGGTCATAGTGTCTCATTACAGCAATAAAACCCTAAGAAAATCTTTGTGAGCCTGAAGTTAATTTTTTCATGTGAATTATGACATTTCTCCTGTTGCAACTGGGAAAATCAAAAGAGGAAGTTATCACATAATCTCTTCCTGTGGGCTTAACTGCCTAATGTTCGAAGCTGTGAAATGGTGGAGAAAATTTTTTTTTATTGTGTTAGGAAAGTCATTCTCAGGCATGTGATTGTGCATCTGAAGTGTAGTGAGGTCAATTTGACTGGAAGGGAAGCTCTTGGATTTTCTAGGTTAAATATGTCTGTAATCTTGAATCCTGGTTGCCTCTGAGAAATGCTCTGAACCAATTAAAAGTGTCTTCAGAGTCAGCTGGGAAGCTTAGTTTTATACTTCTGCTTCATACATTAAGATCTTTATGCCAGTGAGTAGTAATTCATAACTCTGTTGCATAAAACTATAATAGATTAAAACACAAATTTGAGGTGCTTAAATTTAGGAGATTTGTTGAATATGTGTGCCAAAGAGTCACATAAATAATTCAATCTGTTTCTCTGAGTATAAAGTGGCATAATCTCAGGCAAAATCTTCTTATTTAACCTCCCGATGATAAAGGTAAAATTTGTCTCTCACTCTTACCACAAAAACTCAAGGGTATTCCAAAGATGGAGTGTGATTAAATTTTTGTTTGTACCAGTATATAAGTAGGACACTGTCCATACTGGGATAGCAATTGATGATGACTCTCTCCCCTGGAGTCTCAGACAGGATGTCTGGAGACTGAGTCAGCATAATGTCACGTTTAGAGTCTGAATCCATACATAGAACATTAGTTGCATCATGGCTATGTACTTAAAATTATCTCTAATGTACTTTGAAAATTGGAGAGAGTTTTGTTGTTGTCTCACTTTTACACCTAAACAGCAACAATTTCATATGATACAGAGTTACAGAGTACAGAAAGAAATTTGAGCATTTATATAATTTTGCTTCATTTGCAGTAGTCTATGCTATTACTATTTTATTAGTGACCTAAATCCAAATAAGCTTAATAAACTCAGATTTTAACATCATCTCCATCTTTTCTCTGTATATATTTATGATGTGACAGCACAAAGACAGTTTATGATGTTCCAAAAATCAGGCTGACAAGTTAAAAGAGGTGCTTATTTAAATGATCTCTCTCTCTCTCTCTCTCTCTCTCTCTCTCTCTCTCTCTCGCTCTCGCTCTCGCTCTCTCGCTCTCTCGCTCTCTCGCTCTCTCGCTCTCTCGCTCTCTCTCTCTCTCTTCTCCCTTTTAATTAAAAACCTGAGACTGACAGAGTAACAGCCTCCATGGTCTCTAGTTTGAACATGTCTCCCACTGCTGGACACATAATGAAGTGTTCAAATTTGATAGAGGTCTCTGCTTTTCCACACAAAGGATTGCACAATGAGTAGAATTTAATGTAGTTCTTCCATGCCTGAATTCATGTGAATCAAAAAAGTACTCATATCCTTGTTTTTAATCTAATGTTATATTGACTCCCAAAATCTGTCTCAGTATTGCCTAAAGAGAATTTATTTTTCTGAAAATAAAGCATCAATCTTCATAACACTGGAGTGGTATCATGTTATTAAGATACATGAAACCAGAAATTCCAATGATTTCTTTGTATGATATTGCATTATTGAGAGTATGGAATGAACATGTTATACCCATTTGTATGGGTTTCCCTGTGAAGATTTTTAGAGAAATTTATATCAAAATAGTTCTTTATAATTTTTAAAATGAAAACCAATTTACTACAGGAGTCTACCAGACATTTAAAGAACTAAAACCAATACTCTATAAACTGTTCTATACAGTGGTAACTGAAGGATCGCTGCCAAACGCTTATTATATGGCCACAATCACTCTAACACCCAAGCTACTCAAAAAAAAAAAAAAAAACAACACAGAAAGAGAATTAAAGACCAATCTCCCTCCTGAATATTGATGCTAAAATAACCAACAAAGTTCAGGCAAACTGATTACAGGAACATATAAAAAATCTTATCCATCATGATTAAATACACTTCATCCCAGAAATGCAGGAATGGTTCAACATATGAAAAACAATAAATGTCATCCATAATATAAAAAACAAAGGTTGTATCTCAAAGTTGTTTTGATTTGCATTTCTCTGATGGCTAAAGATGAAGAGCACTTTTTCAGGTGCCTTTCAGCCATTCGTAGTTCCTCTGCTGAGAATTCCCTTTTTAGATCTGAACTCCATTTTTTGATAGGGTTATTCAAGGTTTTGGGATCTAAATTCTTGAGCTCTTAATATACCTTAGAGATCAGTCCTCTATCACTTGTAGGGATGGTGAAAATCTTTTCCCATTCTGTAGGCTGGCGATTTGTCCTATTGACAGTGTCCTTGGCTTTGCAGAAGCTTCCCAGCTTCAGGAGATCCCACTTATTGATTGTTGGTCTTAGTGCCTGTGCCACTGGTGTTATATTTAGGAAGTGGTGGCCTGTGCCAATTTGTAGAAGTGTATTTCCCACTTTCTCTTCTATCAA
>PVIH01014812.1:0-52180 GCA_004025045.1 Sigmodon hispidus
GTTCCCCTTGCTCCGCATCCTCTCCAACATAGGCTGTCATCTGTGCCTTTTATCTTAGCCAATCTAACAGGTGTTAGGTGGTATCTCAAAGTTGTTTTGATTTGCATTTCTCTGATGGCTAAAGATGATGAGCACTTTTTCAGGTGCCTTTCAGCCATTCATAGTTCCTCTGCTGAGAATTCCCTTTTTAGATCTGTACTCCATGTTTTGATTGAGTTATTCAAGGTTTTGGGCTCTACGTTCTTGAGCTCTTTATATATCTTAGAGATCAGTCCTCTGTCACTTGTAAGGTTGGTGAAAATCTTTTCCCATTCTGTAGGCTGGTGTTTTGTCCTATTGACAGTGTCCTTGGCTTTGCAGAAGCTTCCTAGCTTCAGGAATCCCACTTATTGATTGTTGGTCTTAGTGTCTGTGCCACTGGTGTTATATTTAGTAAGTGGTGGCCTGTGCCAATTTGTAGAAGTGTATTTCCCACTTTCATTTCTATCAAGTTCAAAGTGGCTGGGTTTAAGTTGAGGTCTTTGATCCACTTGAATTTGAGTTTTGTGCAGGGTGATAAGCTTGGGTCTATTTACATTTTTCTACACACTTCCATCCAGCTATGCCAACACCATCTGTTAAATATACTATCTTTTTTCCATTAAATGTTTTGGGCCTCTTTGTGAAAGATAAGGTATTCATAGGTTTTTGGATTAATGTCTCGATCCTCAATTCTATTCCATTGGTCCACAAGTCTGTTTTTATGCCAGTACCAGGCTGTTTTTATTACTGTAGCTCTATAGTATAACTTGAAGTCAGGAATGGTGATACCTTCTGAGGTTCTTTTGTTGAGTAAAATTGTTTTGGCAATCCTGGCTTTCCTGTTATTCCAAATGAAATTGAGTATTGTTCTTTCAAGGTCCAATAAATATTGTGTTGGGATTTTGATGGGCAGTGCATTGAATCTGTAGATTGCCTTTGGTACAATTGCCATTTTTACTATGTTGATCCTACCTATCCAGGAACATGGGAGAGCTTTCCATTTTCTGATATCCTCTTCAATTTCTTTCTTCAGTGATTTAAAATTTTTGTCAAATAGGTCTGTTACTTCTTTGGTTATAGTTACTCCAAGGTATTTAATACTATTTGCAGCTATTACGAAGGGTAATGTTTCCCTTATTTCTTTTTCAGCTCTTCTATCTTTAGTGTATAGAAGGGCTACTGATTTCTTCTAGTTAATCTTGTATCCTGCTACATTGCTGAAGGTGTTTTTCAGCTGTAGCAGTTCCTTGGAAGAATTTTGTGGGTCAGTTATGTATACAATCATATCATCTGCAAATAGATATAGTTTCACTTCTTCTTTTGCAATTTGTATGCCCTTAATCTCTTTTTGTTCCCTTATTGCTTTAGCTAACACTTCAAGAACTATATTGAATAGATAAGAGGAGAGAGGACATCATTGTCTAGTTCCTGATTTTAGTGGGATTGCTTTGAGTTTTTCTCCATTAAGTTTGATACTGGCTGTCGACTTCTTATAAATCACCTTTATTATATTTAGGTATTCTCCCTGTATTCCTGATCTCTCCAGGGCTTTAATCATAAAGGAGTATTGGATTTTATCAAAAGCTATTTCAGCATCTAAGGATATGATCATGTGGTTTTGTTCCTTTAGTTTGTTTATATGATGGATAACATTTACAGTTCTTCGTATGTTAAACCATCCCTGCATTTCTGGGATGAAGCCTACTTGGCCATGGTGGATGATATCTTTTATACATATTTGTATATGGTTTGCCAAAATTTTGTTGAGAATTTTCGCATCAATATTCATGAGGGAAATTGGTCTGTAATTCTCCTTCTTTGTTGTGTCTTTGAGTGGCTTAGGTATTAGCGTAATTGTGGCCTCATAAAGGGAATTTGGCAATATTCTTTCGGTTTCTACTGTGTGAAATAGTTTGAGAAGTAACGGTAGTAATTCTTCTTTGAATGTCTGGTAGAATTTGGCACTGAAACCATCTGGACCAGGGCTTTTATTTTTGAGGAGGCTTTAAATGACAGCTTCAATTTCCTTAAGGGTTAAAGGCCTGTTTAGGTTATTAATCTTATCTTCATTTAATTTTGGTAGGTGGTACCTGTCCAGAAAGCTGTCCATTTCTTCTAGGTTTTCCATTTTTGTGGAATACAGATTTTCAAAACATGGTCTGATAATTCTCTGTATTTCCTGGGGGTCTGTTGTTATGTTCCCCTTTTCATTTCTGATTTTGCTGATTTGAACACTCTCTCTCTGTTTTTTGATTTGTTTGGCTAAGTGCTTATCTATCTTGTTAATTTTCTCAAAGAACCATCTCTTAGATTCATTGATTCTTTGTATTGTTCTTTTTGTTTCAATTGTATTGATTTCAGCTCTAAGGTTGATTATTTCCTGCCCTCTACTTCTTCTAGGTGAGTTTGCTTCTCATTGTTCTAAGGCTTTCAGCTGCACTGTTAGGTCTCTAGTGTGGGATTTCTCTAGGTTTTTCATGTAGCCATCTAGCGCTATGAATTTTACTCTTAAGACTGCTTTCATTTTGTCCCACAAGTATGAATATCATGTGGATTCATTTTCATTAAATTCTAGGAAGACTTTGATTTCTTTCTTAATTTCTTCCTTGACCCAGAGATCATTCAGCTGAGTGATGTTTAGTTTCCATGAATTTGTAGGCTTTCTTTGATTTTTGATGTTGTTGAACTCTAACTTTATGCCCTGGTGGCCTGATATGTTACAAGGGATTATTTCCATTTTTTGTATCTGTTGATATTTGCTTTATGACCAATTATGTGGTCAATTTTGGAGAAAGTTCCATGAGGAGCTGAGAAATATTATATTCCTTTGTGTTTGGGTGGAAGCTTCTGTAGATATCTATTAAATCCATTTGCATCATAACCTCTTTTATTCTCCTTATTTCTCTGTTGAGTCTCTGTCTGGTTGATCTATCCAGTGTTGAAAGTGGGATATTGAAGTCTCCCACTATTAGGATGTGAGAATTGATGTGAAATTCGAGCTTTAGCAGTATTTCTTCTACATAAGTAGGTGCCCTTATATTAGGGGCATAAATATTCAAGATTGATATTTCCTCTTGACCACTTTTTCCTGTGATGAATTTGTAGTGACCATCTTGGTCCCTTTTTATTGCTTTTAGCTTAAAGTCTACTTTGTTAGATATTAGGATTGCAACTCCCACTTGTTTCTTAGGACCATTTGACTGGAAAATCTTTTCCCAACCCTTTATTCTAAGCGTGTGTCTGTCCTTGCGGTTGAGGTGTGTTTCTTGAAGGCAACAGAAGGATGGCTTCTGTTGTTGTATCCATCTTGTTAGTGTGTGACGTTTAATAGGCGAGTTGAGTCCATTTATATTAAGAGAAATTTGTGATCATTGATTGAGATTTCCTGCTATTTTTGGTGGTAACTTCTTTATATTTCCTTTTTCTGGAATATTCCTCTGTGGAATTATTGATTGTTTGTGATTTCATGGGTGTATTTGGGGTCCTTAGGTTGGAGTTTTCCCTCTAATACTCTCTGTAGTGCTGAGTTGGTAGATAGATATTGTTTCAGTCTGACTTTGTCATGAAATATCTTGTTTACTCCATATATGGTGATTGATAAGTTTGCAGGGTATAGTATTCTAGTTTGGCAGCCATGCTCTTTTAGTGTCTGTATAACTCCTGACCAAGCCCTTCTAGCTTTCATTGTTTCCATTGAGAATAGTCAGACATTATTCTGATGGGTCTGCCTTTATATGTAAGTTGGCCCTTTTCTCTTTCAGCTCTTAAAATTTTTTCTTTGTTCTGTATGTTTTGTGGCTTGATTATAATGTGGCACACTGACTTTTTTGGGGGGTCATATCTTTTTGGTGTTCTGTAAGCTTCTTGTATCTTTATAAGCATTTCCTTCTTCAGGTTAGGGAAGTTTTCTTCTTTGATTTTATTGAAAACATTATCTGAGCCTTTGACCTGGTATTCTCCTTCTTCTATTCCCATTTTTCTCAAATTAGGTCTTTTCATAGTGTCCCAAATTTCTTGAACATTTTGAGTTATGGCTTTTTTAGTTTTAGCATTTTCTTTGACTGATATATCTATTTGAGCTACTGAATCTTCCACTTCAGAGATTCTATCTTCCATCTCTTGAACTTTGTTTGTTATGCTTGTATCTGTGGTTCCAGCTTTTTTCTTCAGATTTTCTATTTCCATCTTTGCCTCATTTTGTGCCTTTTTTATTGCTTTTATTTCAGCTTTTAGTTCCTGGCATGTTTCTTTCATAGATTTGTTCATCTCTTCTAATTTTTTGTTTGTATTTTCTTCTATTTCTTTAAGGCTATTTTTCATATCTTCTTTGAGAGCTTCAGTGATCATCAAAAAGGAATTTTTGGTGTTGCTTCCTTCTGTTTCCTCTTCATTGCTCAGTTTAGGTCTTGTATTTGTAGGATTGCCATTTTCTTCTGGAGTTACCTTATTGTTCTTTATATTATTATGGAAGTTTTTGCACTTTCGTCTGCCCTTGGCTTTAGTGGTTCACGATTAGGTGGCTCCTGTTCAGTTGTGCCACTCAGGCTTGTGTGCCTCCTGTGACCTCTGAGGAAAAGGTCTGCTCAATCACTACTTCTGCACTGTGCAGGGGACTGAATTTCAAGTCTTCAATCTTTCTCTGTTTGACCATTTAGAGGCAGGATGGCGGCTGTGCAAACTGCCTTAGCAACAGCTTGGGTGACCATGACAGGCAAAGTTTATTTCTGCCTGCTCCAGAGAGCTCTGGGACACGCTCTGCAGACAGCACCTGGTCCCGGAACTGAAAAATAACGTTTTTAACAGAAAATTTTCAAGCAGTGAAAGCTGTGAAAGTTCCTTTTTCAAGGTATGACATGCTGATTCAATGAATGGTAAAATTGAAAACTGACATTGTTGACTTTTAAGATTACTAAAAGTCCCAACGTGGGTCAGCTCAGTGAAGGGGATGGGGGGCTAGGGAGGTAGGAAGCTGAAGACTTTTTGGGAGGTATTGGGAGGAGAGAAGGGAGGGGGAGCAAAGAATACATAAATTAAAAATGACTTTATTTTATATAAAAAAGATTACTGATAGCTAGAGGGGGAAAATGCAATATATAACATGTTAAAATGTTTTTTTTCTGTGTCTTGTGCTTTTTTCTAGTTCATGTAAAATGTTAAATTGAAGGTGACAAGGAGCAAGACTCCTATTCTAAATATAGAAAGAAAAGACTCAAGGCCCCAGAATGTCATGCTACTGAAGGAGAAGGCATTTCTTTTGTTTATGCCATAGAGACAAACTGGACAAAAACCTACTGATGTTTTATTGCACTGACTTTAAAAAGCAATGCTTATTTTTGTAGTCTATTTGGGATGTAACTGTTATTGTGTACTCACATATATATGAAATACTTATTTCAGTGTAAAAGCTCACCAATGGTAATTTAACCTCCTGTAAGGTTATATACTTATATATATATAGTTGTATCAACTATTTTATGAAAAAAATCTCAAAGTAGTATAGAAAGCATTTCTCAGAATTTATTTGTTAATTTATATATTTTCATCTATGCCATTTTTTGTTCTGTTTAATAGCAACTTGATGAGTGTTTGTAATGAACAAATATGTGGCTAAGAAGTTGGACCAGTATATAAGTATTTATCCTATATATCCAAAAATCTGAGGTTAGAATCCACCAAATCTTAAGGTGTGGCCTGTGATGTCAGTTTTGATAATATCAAAAGGCAGATCTTAGGAATTTACTGACTGGCCCATCTAACTAATAGATAACCCCAGGTTTAGTAAAATCCTGTCTCAATAAAGAAGGTGGAGAGGAATAGAAACAAACCATGTTGACTCTGACCTTACATAAATGTACATCCTGTGTATCTGTACATATTTTGATACAATATATATGTATCACTCCCTACTTCTCCCTAAAAGGAACAAGTGATAAAATGATGGAGATAAATTTTTCAACAGGAACACATGAACTCATCAAGCAAAGACAGGTAGGTAACTGACTTCTGTGATTATAAAGGTCAGCTCACTTTAGTGAGTGATGTTAGATCTAACAAGGAATCAGAAATTCAGCCAAAAAAAAAAATCTAAGAAGTAGCTACCTAAGTGAAATTATTAGACTTGGCCTCATTTTTTTTTATCATGTTTTCTTTGTTTTGACAACACAATCAGCTATATTATTAGCTGAAAGAATTTGAAGAACACTTTTATGCAAGATACACAAAACTGCCCTCAGATTTGGTTCTGAAAAAGATATATTTGGCAACTTCAAACCAAAGAAAGATTTTAAATTAATAAACTTATTAATTTAAGCTGACTTTTCATTTTTTGGTTGCAATACTGAATTTTTGTTGGCTCAAAAAACATATATACATTCCTCTTTGAAGTGAACAGATATGTTATAAGGGATGACTTAGATTAACATGACATAATAATTGATAGGGAGGGTTGGAGAGATGGCTCAGCAGTTAAGAGTGCTGACTGTTCTAACAGAGGACACCTGAGTTTGATTCCCAGAATCCAAATGGCAGCTAACAACTGTATGTAATTTTAAGATCAGACACTCTTGCCCAGTTATACCTGCAGGCAAGACACCAATTCACATAAAATCGAAAAAAAATATTTTAAAAATAAAAATAAAAAATAATTTATAGGGAATCATTTATTTTTACTTTTAAATAGAGAATTAAACTTTTACATTTAATCATTTTAAAGATGCATTTAAATACAGAAGCAAAAACAGCACCTTGAATCAGCCTAAGGATTGAATTATGTACTCATTTGGCTCTTTTTTCTATTGATCAGTATGCTTATTACCTCTCCTGATGAAATTTTGACAAATCATTTTACTTTGCTCTTGAGTTCCTTACATTTCTGATTCTGGAAACCTCTGCTCCTCTCAGACCATTTTCTCCCACAGAACTGTTGAGAAAACAAGAATGGTCTGAGATTTTTGATACACATAATAGAGAATAGATCTGCTGTTGCAATTTTATAAATGAAATAAAACAAAACAATCCAAGTGTCTAACAGGGAGACAAAGATGTCACTGCTCACATCAAAAACTGTGTCTGGCATTCTGGCCTTTTCTGTGCTATGTCAGGCCTGGTTGTCAAAAAGTAATACAAAAGTGTCAGATAGACACTCAGACATGTAATTGGTTATTTCAGAAGGAATTCCATTTCTTTTTCTTTTACAATAAGCTTCACTATCATCTTCTTTTCTAAAAAAAAAAAAAAACTGTCTTCACAGACTTCTTCATTCTCACCAGCTCTGAGCAGTGCTTAAGCAGCATCCTTTTCCCTGAGTACTAACATTGTGTGTTTCCATAGACTACACATGAAATTAACTACCACAACTATTACTTTTTCTGTAGAGGTTGTTGCTTTAGTTTAGTTTATCTTAATAACTTATTTCATTTATCTCATTTAAAAAGCTCTTAAAGGTCTTTTTAACGATTAATTTTATTAGAAGTTTTTTCACTATATTGTGTTATTTACTCCTTTCTCAACTCTTCCTGTATCTAGTCTCTTTCTTACCTATACAAATCTGTGTTCTCTTTTTTTGTCTTATTTGTTTAAATAAATCAAGTCCAATTTGTGCTGTCCTGTATTTGTATGTATGGAGCTATCAGCTGCAACATGTTCATCCTAACAGGGCACATACCTTCGAAGAAAACAGATTATCCCTCTTTCAGTTATCAATTGTCAATAATGCTGGAGCTATGGTCACTTCACACCAATCCTCCACTTTCAAGGTAGAGTTATTATTTATTAATTTTATTTATTTGTTTTTGGAAAAAAAAAGCCAGAGTGTGGCCTATACACCACATGTTCCCTACATTATATTTGGATTTTTTTCTCTATATAAGCTTTTTTAGTAAGGCATTTACATAATCCCTGAGACCTGTAATTTAAATGGGCCCAGATACAACAGAACTTGCTTATTCTATGTGATGCTATGGAATTTTGGGTCATCAGGCTTTTCCCCTCCCAACTTCTGGCTCCTAAATAAATGAGACAGATGCTTAATATTACTTACAAATGCTCAGTCAATAGTTCAGGCATATTACTAGCTAACTCTCATCCTTAAATTAACTGTTTTTTTTTTTATCTATGCTTTCTACATGGCTCATGGTTTATTGCTTATTTTTTACATGTCCTGATTTCTTGAGAAAGCTAGCTAGTGTCTCTCCTGACTCCTCCCTTATCCTGAGTATCCTGATATCCCACTATCCTGAGTTTGTGCCACCAAACTTTATCTCATCTTGCTATAGGTTAACTATCTTTTTTATTAACCAATGAGAGTAATACATATTCACAGTGTACAGAAAGATTATTCTACAAGAGCTTGATTTCTATCAAATTTTACATTTAATTGCAATAATCTGAATTGTCCTCATGATTGCAACTAAATGTAAGGCAAAACACCACGACAATGTCAACTTCTATAAGGGCAAAAAAAAATTAATTGGGGTAGCTTACATTTTCAAAGATTTAGTCTAATGTCATCATGCTACAACATGGTAAAGTATACACAGAAATTGTTCTAAAGAAGTTCAACAATCTTTTTTCAATATGTTCTTAATGTCCAATCTGAACAGCAAATTGTCAGCAGTCAGGTTTTTTTTTGTTTTGTTTTTGTCCAGTGTCTAACTTTGCCACAATGAATACAACTGCATAAAGAGTTTCTTCAAAGCCCATCATCTTTGAAGTAAATTTGTGCTGCCACAATTATTGAGGCTGATTATTATTCACTGTCATGAAAAGCTAGTTAATAAACATTTTAAACAGTATATTCTATAGGTCTTCATAGTATTTGAAGAATATTTAATCTAAAATATACATATTTAAATTTTAAAAAGCTTAATTATTTTAAAAATGTATTCATTTTGTATACAATGTTCTACTTGCATGGATGTCTGCATGCCAGGAGAGGGTACCAGATCTCATTATAGATGGGTTTGTGCCACCAAGTACTTGCTGAGAATTGAAATCATGACATCTCAAAGAGCAGCCAGTGTTTTTAACTTATGAGCCATCAATTCAGCTCCTCCATTTTAAAAAATAATTTATACATTAACTACTTACCTAATTTCTTAATTTAAACATTTTAATTTTTAAAAAATTGCATAAGTACAGTACTTCAAACAAGAGTAGAAATTATCACGGTAATTAACCCACCATGAGATATATATTAAGTAATATTTATTATCCAAATATCACTTATAGAAAAGGGTTTTGTTCAAAGGGAGAAAATAGAGGGGGAAGCAGCACGCAGGAGAGTTTCCCAACTGCCCGATCCACTGCGATCTAGGAACTGCACCAGAGCCCAGCTTCCTCTTCAGCCTCTTTCATCTGGGGGCTTTACTTCTGAAGCTCCTTCTAGTTGACCATGCCCCGCTCTGCTTCAGCACTCTGATGCAATCAGTTCACATGTGTAGCTTCTGATTTCCCACTACATCTCCCCCTTTTGTCTTAATAGGAAGCTTCTAAACTAGGTATAAAACTACATACTATAGGGATCATCATAAGGCAGTGTCTGGGGAACAGAAAGGTACTAACATAAGTGAAGTCAAACTACCACTAACAAATAACAAATACAAGGTGCAATTTAATGTCTAAAATGTTGATATGAGGAAATGCACAGGGATTGCTTCAAGGCTGTTTATCTCAAATAATAAAGTTCTAACACCTGAGTGTCTTTGCTGGGATATGAAGTAATAACAGCCTCAACTATCCAATCTTCAACACCGTCAAGACCTGAGAAGGAAAATATATACCTGAAGTTGGAAGCATGATGAAGTAACTTCCAAAATTTAGGAGAAGACAACAGTTAACCACCTGGACAGTCATCCACCACTTCTCTAAATAACGGGACCATCCATCCTTGTGGCTACTGGCCTATGATATCTGACAAGTCTCCACAGAAGCAGGGTATTTTTCAGTAAGACTGTCTTATCCTGTCTAGGCAGGCTTCGGCAGTCTCTATCCTTCATCCTGCTCGTCCATATCAGACATAGAGCACGCTGACAGCAGTCAGGGCAAGTGCTGTCCTTTGCCCCTCAGGCCATTATTCACCAAACAAGACAATCTCTTTGCAAGATGTCTGTGATGCTCAACACCACCTTGAGAAAGGAATGGTGATGCCAGGAGTTGTCATGTCTCTCAAGGCCAAATTCAAGATAACAAAATCTTGAATGCCATATTCTCTTGGTCTATGAAGTGGTTGAAGACACCTATCTATTGGGTGTATTCTAACATGATTCTGAAAAGCCTGAGTATCCTGACTGTTAGGTGGCAAATCTGAGTAACCATAATCTGCAATCCCAATCACCCAAGAAAGTGAAGCTAACATTGTAAAAATAGGCATTCCAAAAATGAGTGTACAGCTCCTCCAAATAACTTCAAGTATAACAATCTTATGAATATTGACCAAAATACACATTTTGTATCAAATGACAACAATATCCTAACTATATATCATATATATAAAAATATATCTGAACAGAGTTATATAAAACAACTTGTGTATATATTACAACAAATGTTATGACTAGCATAAATAATTAGAGGTAGAAATTACATTATGGAAATGGCAATGTACTTAATACATATCAATGTGCAAGATATTTTAAACAGAGGTAGACATGTGCAAACTAAGGCAATTATACATTCAGCTTTGTATCAAAGTATATATTATCCCAATCAAACATATAGATTGATTTCCCATTTGTATCAATATACAAACATTTGTACCATGGTGATTCATTTTTCATTCATCCTTTGGTTAATAGTTGTTTGCAAGTATAATGATCTCCTATCTATTCCCTTTTCCTTCTTTCTCTCTCTCTGTTTTTAAATTTCTACATCTATAATATTCTATCCTCTACCCAAGATTAACTTATAACCATCGTATCCAAATGATAATTGACCATAACCCTCCCTAGAATGATCAACTTATTGGGAAAGGGACTTAGTTCTTTCATTAAGTTGCTTCATGCTGACCTGTGGGTGACTGTATCTCTGTGGGGTCCTGTAAACTAAACAATGGTTAAGTCCTGATGAAGTAACTGTAAACATATATATATAACCATTTCATAAGCATATATAACCATTCTCATTGTACTGAGTTGAGTTCATCTGAAATTCTTGTTAAAGATATGATATGAAACTATCTTACAACTGTCCTGATTGGTTTATGCCTCAAAAATGATCACTGAGTGACATACAGCAGGTTCCTTCTTTCTCTGTCTCAAGGGTCTTTCTTTTTCTTTTTTTTTCAGTGGGGCCCCCATCTTCCTTCTGGATGCCTTGTAGGAGAAATTGTTTTTTATAGTGGGGAATCCAATGAATACTATTAACTGAAGATATTGAACCATCAGAAAGAATTGTGTGCAGACAAGATTTTTAGATTAAGAGAGTAAGAAATGTAGAAAGAAGTAAGATTTAAGATTTAAAACAAAAATGAAATAATATTGGTCCCTATATATTTCATCTATTTTCTGTCTCACCTTAGGTGGCTTTTCCGATGTGAGACAGAGTCTCGAAGGTTTTATTTACCAATACGCTTTGGTTTAGAGAGGGAGAAAGCCACTTGCTCCACCTATAAAGCCAGCCTTTTTTGTTACCAAACCAGGACCTCCTTTATATATATAAATACATAATCATTAGATATAGATGTACAGTTGTGAGAATAGAGAAATTACCCTTAGTGCGTGTCAGTGTCAGGTGTCCTTGTAATCCCCTGTAGTCCTTTTAATGTTTCAAGAGTCTGAGCATTCAGCATCCTTTTAGCTTTGTGAAGAGGGTTGTACCCATTCTTCTGTAAAAACAAAATTAAGACCCTGCCCCACCTTACCACATATCCAATTGTCTTTTCAGCAGACGAGCCATTACTCCTTCTCCTCAGGAGGGTTCTCCTTTTCGATTTGGTTCTTTATCAATCTTGTTGGTACCCATATTTTCTCTTTTCCTGTGGAAACAAAAGCAAAACCCCTACCCCAATGAAGCACATGCCCTGGATTCCATTCTGAAATTAGTACATTCTTGAAATAAACAGGTTGATTCAACTCAGAAGTCCTTTCTATTACCCAGTGTTTCTCTGCAGCTGAAGTTCCTTTTTCATCAGCATTAAGAAAGTTTAATGTCAACAAGGCACTATTTAATCTCTCCCTGGGTTTTTTCATACCACCTGTCTGTTTATGAAGCATCTCTTTCAAGGTGCGATGGGATCTTTCCACAACTGCTTGTCCAGTGAGATTGTGTGGTATCCCAGTAAGGTGCTTTATCTCATAATATCCAAAAATCTGCTTCATTTTCTGGGAAACATATGCTGGAGCATTGTCAGTCTTAATTTGATCAGGAATTCCCAATATGGCCATGGCTTCCAAAAGATGAGTGAGTACTCCATTAGCATTTTGAGAACTTAGGGCAATAGCTCACTGCATTCCTGAGTAGGTATCAATGGTATGATGAACGTATTTCATCTTACCAAATTCTGGGAAGTGAAACACATCCATCTGCCAAATCTCATAGCTCCTTGTACCCTTAGGATTACTCCCAGTGGGTAATGATGGTTGATTGTAAAGGGAACACTTGTCACACTTTTGCAAAATTTCCTTGGCTTGATGCCAAGTGATGGGAAAACTCTTCTTTAATCCCTTGCTATTGACATGATGCTTTTTGTGAAACTCTGAGGCTTCTACCACATTTCCTATTAATAACCGATTAATCTCATCATTACCCTGTGCTAAAGGGCCAGGGAGGCCTGAATGAGCCCTGATACGTGTTATATAAATAGGATGTGTTCTATTTCTGATGATATCCTGTAGCTGTACAAACAAAAAGGTTAATTCTGTATCATCAGAAATGAAGTCAGAAGTTTCAATATGAAATACAACTCCTTCTGCATAATGAGAGTCAGTTATCAGGTTAAGAGGTCCTGCAAAATCCAATAACACCATAATAATGGCATACAGTTCTGCCTTCTGAACAGAATCATAAGGACTCTGTGTCACCTTACTGAAGTTTTCTGATTTATAACCAGCCTTTCCTGTTTTATTTGCATCAGTAAAAAATGTAGGAGCTCCAGAAATAGGTTTATCCTGTACTATATATGGGGGAAAAATCCAATTAGTCTTCTTTATAAACTGAATCCTTTTGCTTCAGGTATATTTATTATTAATCTCCCCCAGAAAACAATTACAGGCCTTTTGCCAAGGTTCATTGTCTGCCCATAATCAATCAATTTCCTCATTGGTCAAAGGTACAAAAATTTCTGCCGGATCCTTTCCAGTCAACTGTCGAAGCCTGAATTTTCTTTTGAAAATCAAATCTGAAATCTTTTCAATGTATGTTTTTAGTTTTTTTCTTGGTCTATGTGGCAGAAATATCCATTCTAATATAATATTTTCTCTTTGCATTATGACTCCTGTAGGGGAATATTCAGAAGGCAAAATAACCAGGATGCAGTCGAGGTCTGGGTCTGTACGGTTAACATGTGCTTCTTGTAATCTCTTTTCCTCCAATGCTAATTCTTTCTCAGCTTCAGCAGAAAATTCCCTGGGACTATTCAGATCATTATTTCCATCTAAAGTTTTGAACAAATGAACCAGTTCATAGTTTTTAATACCAATAACCAGGCATATGTGGGCGATATCCCCCAATAGCTTCTGGAAATCATTAAGTGTCTTCAATCTGTCCCTTTTAAGTTGTACCTTCTGAGGTCTAATTGGTTGCAAGCCTATTTTATATCCCAAATAATTGATAGAATCCCCTCTTTGTATCTTTTCAGGGGCAATGTGAAGACTCCAATCAGGCAACACCTTCTTCAATTTTTCCAACAGTCTTTCTAAGGTGTTTATGTCTGTGTCTGCTAACAATATATCATCTATATAATGGTAAATGATGGATCGTGGGATTGTTTGTGTATCACTTCCAATGGTTGTCAGACAAAATATTGGCATAAGGTGGGGCTATTCAACATCCCTTGTGGAAGGACCCTCCATTGGTACCTTTTCACTGGGTGTGTATTATTGAAAGTAGGTATAGTGAAAGCAAACTTCTCTTTATCTTGTTCTTGTAGAGGTATGGTAAAAAAAAAAACAATCCTTCAGATCAATAACTATAATAGGCCATCCTTTAGGTAGCATAGAAGGTAAAGGTATACCAGACTGTAAGGACCCATGGGCTGAATCACCTTATTAATTGTTCTTAAATCTGTCACCATTCTCCATTTCCCAGATTTCTTGACCACAAATACAGGGGAATTCCATGGGCTGGTTGATTCTTCAATATGCTGAGCTTGTAACTGCTCCTGTACTAATTCTTCTAGGGCTAGCAATTTCTCCTCTGTCAAAGGCCATTGTTGGACCCAAATAGGTTTGTCCACCAACCATTTCAAAGGCAGGGCTGTGAGTGTCTTTGGGGTGCTTGTAGCTTTTAGACTGCATTCTTGTGCAACCTGAATAACTGACGGCTGTTTTATGTAGCCTCTTGAGGTATTGCTTTCAAGTCCATGATTGGGTCTTTGGTTGATATTTAAGCCTGGAGGGATCTTAATTTGACTGTTCCATTGTTGCAGTAAGTCACGACCCCGTAAGTTCACTGCTATGTTGGTCATGTATGGCTTCAATCTTTCCATCCTTCAGGTCCTATGCATCTGAGCCATCTCACACTCTTTTTTACCTGAGACAATGTCCCAATACCTAAAAATTGAATGTCTACCTCCTTTAGAGGCCACCTGGGGTGCCATGCCTGTGAAGTTATGATCGAAACATCAGTTCTCGTGTCGACTAAACCTTGCATAAAAATATTGTCTATTCTTATGGTTAACTTTGGTCTTTGTTCATTTATGGAGGTCTGCCAAAATATGCATTTTATTGGTTTACTGGATACCATCAACTTCTCTTGTAAGGGCAATCTATTGTCTATGGTTACATGGTCTACTGTTTCAGGCTTGGGATTTGTTACTCATCCTGAGGACACTGTTCTTCCACTGTGACTGGATATGACTGAACCTTTTTTGGCTTGGAGGTCTGACTCTTGTGGGTTTCCTGGGGGAAGCCCCGAGTTATGTTTCCCAATGTTAAAAGCTTGCCATCTTTGTCTCTTATAGATCTATATTCATTTGTCCATTGTCTGCCTTTGTTACATCTCCTACATAGTTTAGGAGGTAATGGCCTTCTGTTTAAGTCACTCCTGGGATTGGAAAAATTCCCATGTGTGCTTTGCCTACAATTTCTCTTTATATGGCCTGGATTACCACAATTGAAACAAATAATGCTTTGATTTCTCATTTTAACATTAGCAATGGCTTGTCCTACCCAATTCTCTTCATCCGTGTGTAGATATTCAACATTAATTGCAAGTAGAATCCATCTTCTATGGATGCACCTCTGTTCTTCAGTGGCATGATCAATTTCTTACATGTCATATTAGCATTATCGAAGGCCAAAGAGAATATCAATTGTTTCCAAACTTCTGAATCTGACACTGCTCTATTTACAGCCTGAGTCAACCTCTGTAAAAAGTCTGTATAAGGCTCCTTCGGCCCTTGTTTAATCTGAGTATATGACTCAATTCTCTGTCCTGGGTCCAAAACCTTTTCCCAAGCATTTAAGGCAGCAGTACGGCACAGCAACAGAGCTTGGTCATCATAAGTAGCCTGAACTGATACATCAGCAAACTGGCCTTCCCCAAGGATTTGGTCCTTGGAGATGGTAACATTCCCAGTTTGATCTCGAAATTCCAAGGCCTTAGCCTCTTCCCTAAACCAATTCCTCCACTGCAAACTTTGACCATCGTTCAACACTGCAGTTTCTAAATTCTTCCAGTCATTAGGAATTACCCGATTCTGTGCTGACCATGAGTTTATAGATTGTTTAACAAAAGATGATTGTGCACCATATGTAACTGTGGCTTCCTTTATTGATTTCAGATCCTTCATGAGTATAGGTTCATAATTGTATCCCACATTGTCAGAAGCCCTTCCATGTGATTGTGGTTTTTTGGTCTCTGCCACAACTGGGAATAGAGTTGGAGGGGTGAGGGGTAGCCCCCTCATCGTAACTACTCTAGGTAGAGAACCTTCCCTACAGTAGCATCTGTTAAGAGGGGGCTCTGGGTTATCTTAAACAGATGTTGCCTCAGAATCCTTTTCTAAAATCTCCAAGCGAGCTTCATGATCTTGTAACCTAGTGGTAATGGTCTTTTCCAGTGTTTTAAAGTCCTCTATAAATGACCTCTTCAATAATTTCATAGAGTGGAAAATCCTCACAGTCTCTACATCTACCTGTTCTACTACCTTCTGTCCAAGTTTCCTAATATTTTCTTCCAGTTTCCTATAATTCTCATCAATATGAGCTCTGCATTCCTCTCTAACCAATGCAGACTTGTCCTCTATGGAAGCAACGAGTTTCTGGATTGTGTTAATATGTTCATCCATGCCAGACATCTTAGCCTCACACGTCCTTTGGGGAACGTGTTCATCTCTATGTTGGGATCCTTTAAAATAGATAGGTATATAGTATATTATCACACGAAAAAGCAAAAGAACTCCTGGGTTGAGATAGCCTCCAAATACATAATCCTGAAAATAATCCTCTATCATCATTGTGAAAAAGTGGGTAAAATTCTGAACATTTATCTGGTCAGACATTGTAGAAGAAAAAGGATTACCTTACTCAGATGTAATGAGGAATTACAGCCAGCAGATGTTGCAGTTGTGATCAGCAGCAACAGCAATGGCGTGCGAAATGAGGTGGCGATTTGGCTGGGAGAGTGTTTGTTTTTTTCAACAAATTCCACAGGGCGTGTGCCACCAGAACTGGCTCAATCTGTCTCTCAGGAGATCCACGTGCAGATCCGCTCCTGGCTGGGTGCAAGAGGAGATCTGAAACCAAACTGGCCACTCAGACCGGCTGGGTCCATGGAATCAGCCCTGCATTCAGGTGCCAATTATCATGGTAATTAACCCACCATGAGATATATATTAAGTAATATTTATTATCCAAATATCACTTATAGAAAAGGGTTTTGTTCAAAGGGAGAAAATAGAGGGGGAAGCAGCGCGCAGGAGAGTTTCCCAACTGCCTGGTCCGCTCTGATCTAGGAACTGCTTCAGAGCCCGGCTTCCTCTTCTGCCTCTTTCATCTAGGGGCTTTACTTCTGAAGCTCCTTCCAGTTTACCATGTCCCCCTTGGCTCCAGCACTCTGATGCAATCAGTTCAAGTGTGTAGCTTCTGATTTCCCGCTACAAGAAATATGTACATATACATGTACATATACATAGTATAGCAAAGTTAACTTTAAATATGTGTAAATATACAAAATCCATGCCAATTCAAAATATATGAGAACAGTAGTTGTCTTTTTATTTTATATTCCTCTAAATAATAACAAACATTCCTAATCTACCATATATTGTATTTTCCAAACTGTTTTCTTTTGTTTGTTGGTGAAAAGCATCTTTTGGGTCCTAGAGATAAAATTTGAGATAATAGCCAGTTCCTGGGAAAACCAGCTATAGCTGGTTATTATATAGCTATAATCTTTGTTCATCAAGGTTCAGGAGATCTCATTTGATCAAATCTGTGGTGATATATTGTGTATCAAAGTTTACCTGAATATTAGAGGACAGATCCAGCCAAAGAGATAGCCATAGAAGTTAGGAAGTGGTGAGACACATCTTTTAATCTTAGCACATGGAGGGCAAAGTCAGAGATCCTGCTAGATCTTTTATGAGTTCAAGGCCAGCCTGGACTACAAGAGATTAATCAAGTCCAAAGGAGAATCATAGCCAAACAGTGGTGGTTTACAATTCTAATCATGTTGGGATTTCATGCCTCTGCTCCCAATACTTAAAAAGCACACATGTCTTTAATCCCAGCACTAGGAAGTTTGAGAATCCATATGGCTGGGCATAGAAAGAAAATAAGTTGGGACAAAGCAGAAATTCAGTCCCTTTTATGTTGGTCATGCAGTTTCCTTCACGTCCATTAAGTCTGAGAATTTTTGGAGACAGAATTTTTCACTTGTGGGCTGAATAGCTAATGAAGAGAGAAGTGGCTGTGGCTTGTTCCTTTGTTTCTCTGACATTTTTAGCATTTGTCCCAATAGCCAGCTACTGGATTTTATTATAAGATAAATTAGAAGTTGTGGAACACAAACTTGATCTATATTAACCTGTAACAAATCCATAGCCTCATGTTTTCTGTGGAAAGAAAAGTAAAACCTATTCTCCAAAGCCCTGTAAACTTCCATTTGAAAAAAAACACTTCTTAACTTTTTAAAATTAAGGCATTTCTTAATATAGGCTAACTTATTTCATCAGTCTCTTCTTTAATCCCATGTCTTTTAGCAGCTGTTATTTGCTTATTAGCAATCAAAATATTCAAAGTTAACACAATAGCATATAAGATGCAGACTTTCTGTGTATCTTCAATCTCTACAAGGCTTATTCTTTTTATTGTTTTACTTCTCTCATTAAATATTTAACTTTATTTTTACACTATTCATTTTTATGACTATACTTTCCCCTCCTTTTTTAAGTTTAAACACATTGTTAAGCATACTGTAATCTATTTAGAGCATTTTCTCATCTGGACCTCTTTTACTGCATATCATTTAGCCTTTTTGAGTGTATGATTCTATAAATTCCTAATTTGCCTGGATCTCTGCTAAGGCTTTGGTGGCTGGCTCTGCCTGCTTTTTGGCTCACAACCAAGTCAGAGGTTTGTGATTGGGAACTGCAATAAACCTTCCTATCTATGGAATGTATTTATTTTTATTTTATGTACACTGGTGATTTGCCATGGGTGTCAGGTTCCCTGAACTGTGTTAATAGACTGTTGTGAGCTGTCATGTGAGTGCTGGTAATTGAACATAGGTAATCTAGGAAGTAGGAGAAGTAGTCAGTGTTCTTTACTGCTGAACCATCTCTCCAGTCCCTATCACAGACTTTTTTTAAGGAACTATACTTTTTTTCTTTGAAGCTTTCTCAGGCCTTATGGAAATTCAAGCCTCACTTTGGTACTCTAAAATGTGGTTGGAATTTATTCTAGCCTGACTTTTGAATACCATGATGTTGTTGATTGTTTTTGTTCTTTTACGGGCCTGGTCCCAAATCCTAAATAAATCACACATGTAGGCTTATTAATTATAAATGCCTGGCCTTAGCTTGCCTTCTTTCTTGCTAGTTTTTCTTAACTTAAATTATCCTATTGTACTTGTATCTAGAAGACCCCTAAAGACCACCACAGAATTGGACTTGATGCAAATGCATGAGGATTTTATTGTTATGAACATGTTTTAAATAAACCCAGGTTGATAACCTTGATTCTGACTTAGCAGAAGGCTATTGGCCTTGAGCACTGAGGGGAGGTTAGTTTTAAAGAAAAGCCTATGTAAGTGGGATGCTGCACATCTTGACATTTCAGGATTGGGCAAAGGAGTACAGGGTACAGTAGCTAATGGCTGAACTTTCTGGCATGAACCTAGCTTTTAAATCTTTTGTCTGTCAGGCACACTTCCAGACTCGGGCTCTGACCTCAGGTACCAATGCTTCTCTAAAACAAAGCTTTATAGTGAAAGTCAGAGAAAATTCCAGTTTTCATTCTGAATTCTGTATCTGCAAAATTAGGTCTACATGCTTTTCCTTTTAGTTAGTACATCAGGGTAAAAATGGGTAAGCCCTGAAATAGGTTAAAAAATAAGAAACACTCAATTCTAAAAGGATGTATTTCATTTGTAGTGAGGGCAAATGATAAGATTAAGGCACTCATACCCTAGAGAAATCCTCAGTATTCATTCCTCAGAAACATATTGAGTGAACTAACTTCAGACTCTACATTCTTTGATCTACCAACCTCTTACTTCTATGGTATTGTCAAAAGTCCTGGATGTTGGGGAGGAGAGAAATCATTCCTGGGCTTTCTCTATGTACTGAATGAACAATGTAGTGCTTTTTTGTTGGTTATTAAGTATTTAAAATACACATCATGTTCTGCCATCCATCTATTCCTCTTCAGTGCACTTCCTTTTTCACTTTTGTTCTAGAGCTTTCAGGTATGCTGGTAAATTGTTTTTATGAGATTTGTCTAATTTCTTTATACAGGTGCTTAGGGTTATGAGCTTTCAGCTTATTGCAGATTTTGTGTCCCCTAGTTATAAATGTTGTGCATTCATTTTTATTGAATTCTAGTATTTAATTTTTTTCTTATTTCTGCTTTGACCTACTAGTAGTTATTAAGTAGAGAATTGATCAATTTCCATGAGTTTGTATGTTTTCTGTTATTAAAATCCAGCTTTAGTTCTTGGTGGTCTGATAGAATGCAGAAGGGTTATTTCACTTTTCTTATATCAGTTGAACCTTAGTCTGTGCCTGAGTATGGTGGTAAATTTTGGAGAAAGTTTCCTAAGATGCTGAGATTGAAGTGGTCCTAATGCCTAGGTGAAACACTGCAAAAAAGTTTTTATTGACCATCAGCCCAGGAGGTCATTGAAATATCCAGCTTAAGAAATACTGCAGATCAGCAGGAGGGGCCTCTTGAGTAACTCTGTGCTCCCTAGTGATGCCAAATATGATGTGATAAGTGAAGGGACTTAGGGTGTTTTGAGAGTCTCCTTCAGTAAGGAACTCTGTGGGTGTCTGGGGAGATTCCCACATGCTAACATTCAGCCCACTTTCTGATAGCATAGATCATTCCATCCATTCAAAGTATGTGATCTTGATGCACAATATGCTTCATCCTGAACAAAAATATCCTTCATCTGGATGCCACCCATTGCACTCAAATGCACTATCTAGCACTCTTCTGTTCTCTATCCCTTTCAAACCCAGATATGTTTTACATGACATCAACTGCACATCATAGTATTCATTACCTCTTGTATATAGCTTGGAAAAAACCTCATGAACTGAATTTTAATAGTTTCGAAGTTGAGATTACTAGAAACTTTTAAGGAGGATTTATACTTGGAAAATGAGCAATGCTACAATTGTTAAAACTAAGACATTCTTACGGATAGACTGAATGTGTTTTATATTGTGTATTGGGCATAAGACCTAGAACTTAAGATCTGAATAAATTACTATCTTCCAACATTTACATGCCAAATATTTAGTTCCTTGGGAGACCTCACTGGAAAGTGTTGAAAACTTCTATCTATGGAATTTTGAGAAGGAAGTGAATAATTGGACCATGACTCTTTCTTCTCCCTGATTTCTAGCTATGGCATTGATAGTTTGATCCATTGTGTGCTCCCTGTAACTCAATTCTCACATCTGAAGCCATAAGTAATTAATCTGCCTAATCTACAAATAGAGCTTTTAAAATTCTGAACCAAACCAAGCCTTTCCTTCTAAAAATTTAGTAAGTTCATATATTTTGTTATAGTGATTGGAAGTTGACTACATTATCCCTTTATTGTATGAAGTGTTTTGCAATGTTGTTAATCTTAAATCTACAAATAATTCTTCATGATTTATAAATACATTTAGTTATGAACTGTTAGCGAAACTATATCCCTTATTTATATTTGAATAAAGAAAATAATTAAACTGGAACTGTTTCAGAAAGCATTTCAGAACAGTGAGCTAGACATACTGAATAAAAGAGAAGAAATTTTCTTCTTTTGTATAAATTTATAGCATGGTACATGAGTAGACCCAAGGTAGATATTAGGAAAATACATCAATGCTGAGATTATTTTGTAGGCATGATTCTTAATTAATGGAGGAAATTCAAATCTACTTGCATTCTCATCTTACAAAAATCATGATTTGCTAGTGTTTTTAAATAGTTTATAAAAAACCAATCCACTGAATTCAGGTGTCTGGATACTTTTTGTATTATACTTATTTGAAAATACACTATTTAAACATGGGGGCATCTTTAGATTGAATGTAAAGACATGAGAGGATATAACACAATTCTCTTTTTATGTCTACATTTCTACAGACTAGTGTGTAGTGTCATTACTAACTAACTGGTATAGCAATTTAAGCATAGCCTGGTTGTTTATTAGTATCCTTTTTATTGTTTGATAATTATCTTTAAAAAGTACAGGTTTAATTTTAAAAATCACCATTTTCAGTTTAAAGAGTGCCAGCTATGTACATTTGGGACTCAAAGGTTAGTCTGTGTTTTATTTTTCAAGAGAATATAATGAGATTATGATGATTATTATAATTAGAAGCAACACCAGCTTGTTTCTTGGAACCATTTAATTGAACATTTTTTTCCCAACCCTTTACTCTGAGAATGTTTCTGTCTTTGGGGTTGAGGTGTGTTTCTTGTATGGAGCAGAAGGATCATTTCTGTTTTTGTATCCATCCTGTTAGTGTGTGTCTTTTTATGGGTAAATTGAGTCCATTGATATTAAGGAATATTAGTGACAACTGATTGATATTTCCTGCTATTTTTGGTGGTAGTTTGTTTGTATTTTCTTTCCTTGGGCTTTTCTTCTGTGGGATTATTGATTGTAGTTTCATGGGTGTATCTGAGATCCTCAGGTTGGAGTTTTTCCTCTAATGCTTTCTGGAGGGCCAGATTGGTAGATAAGTATTGTTTCAGTCTGACTTTGTCATGAAATATCTTGTTTATTCCATCTATGGTGATTGGTAGTTTTGCTGGGTATAGTAGTCTAGGTTGGCAGCCATGCTCATGTCTGTATAACTTCTGACCAGAACCTTCTTGCTTTCATTGTTTCCATTGAATAGTCAGGAGTCATTCTAATAGGTCTGCCTTTCTTTTTTTTCCTGTTACACATGATAAAGTAAAATTTTAATTGTAACAAAAAACTAGTTAAAAGTAAATTATATTATTAAAAAAATAAAAACAGAAAAATGGCAAATATATTACTGTAGCATATTTAAACCACCCCCCAAAACAAGAGTTGCTGAGGTCATAGATGTTAGTTTTTTGCATGTGGCGTGTGAATGGAATCTCAGCACCAGAAATACCATACTAGAGTTTATTAGAACAGCAGGCAGAGATGTGGGTGGAAGGGAGAGGAGAAAGAGAGGCAGGGACCTTGTGTGAGCACTTTCTTTAAGAGTGAGTGGGCCCATGTTTGCATAGCCACACCCAGGGGCATAGTTGCAACTCTGTTACATTCCAGGTGAATGCAAGCCTTCAGAATGCTTACATTTCACCCTTTGATATATATATAAACTGGGTTTATGGCAAGGAAGGAGCAATGGACACAGTGAACATGGTTGTTGTGATCTCTGCATCTCTGCTTCCTGCTGACACAGGGACGGAGATGGAGATGTCTCCTGGATTCTTCAGCTCATCTTGCTTGCAGAATCGAGGATTTGAGTCACAGGGCTGTACATTTGTTTCCTGGAGCTCAGAAAAAATATGGGTTAGTGATAGAACTTTGGGAGTGACAAATTAAGAGGAAAGGAAGGAGAAAGAAGCTTGGAGGTAAACCTTGAGTTAGCTGCATTGTGTGAGTGGCTTTTCTTCTGCTAAGGGATTCTATTGTCTGCTACCTGCATATTAAGGCCTGTGGATCATTGCTAGGTCTGGGAAAGGGAAAGGATTAAAGTGTCCTTTATTTTGTTTACCTGGACTCCTGCAGGTTTTTTCTTCAGCTCTGGGTTTGGGGGGTGGAGAATGGTCTTTGTTTTACCTGCAATGCATTCTAAATCCTCAGGGGGTGGCAGCTTCAACCAAAAGGTTGAACAATCTTTGTTTACCTGTCAACAGTTCTGTCTGAGGTAACTCTGGGTTTTCTTTAAGTCCCAAGCAGACTGCCTGGGGTCTCTGCTCTGGTCGGCTGCAATGAAAGCTCAGACAAGATTGGAGCTGTTTTTGTTAAGATTTTGGGTCCTTTGCCTGACTACTTTGAGGAAGGGGGATAAAAGGTTTAAGATTAGACAAATGAATCCAATGTGGGAAGCCTTTAAGTTTAGTGGTTATGGGAGTTGTCAGAATTACTCTATATGTTCCTGTCCTCTTTGGGGTGAGGGGAGAAGGTCATTGGCTTAGAGGGGAAAGTAGGGCTTGATCTCCAATGTTAACTCGAGGTGGGCAGGATGAATCAGAGCATGGTTTGGGGAGGGAGTCATCTGCAAAATCCCACAGAAGCAATTGCAGGTGATGGAGGAGGGGAGGAAGCAGATTGTCAGGAAGGTATGAGGGTTTAGGAGACACTCTGGGGGGGGGTAAGACAGGCCTTGATAAGGAATATGAAAGTGATAGGCACCATTAGGCTTTTTGACTGAAAGGATGGGGGTATTAAAAAGAGAAGAAATGGGACAGAGTAACTGTTTTCTTAAGAGATCAGTAATAATAGGTTTAAGCCCTTGACAACTTTTCAGTGACAATGGATACTGAGTCTGCGCTATGTACCTGGTAGGATCCTGCAACTGGATCACTATTGGTGGATGATTCTTAGCCACAGAAGGATTCTACATGTCCCACATTTGTGGGTCCACCTGTGAGGCTGGAAGGGGGTAAGGAGGGGTAGAAATTACAGGCTGATTGGATAGTAAAAGGAGCAGAGGAACAGTTGGAGCAGCTAGCAAGGCTGGGTTCAGGCAAATATGATCACTAAATGAAATGAAAGCTCCCACTTTTGCTAAGAAATCTCTTGCCATTAAAGCTGTTGGACAGCTTAGCATAACCAAAAATGAGTGAGTAACAGGAATTCCTCTAAAAATGCAATTAAGCAGTGGTGTCTGATAAGGTTGCATAGATTTGCCTCCCACCCCAACAATCGTAAGGTCTCAAAGAAAGGGTGCACTCAAGTACTCCTGCAGAACTTAGAACACAGCTCCAGCGTCCACCAGGAAAGAAATGGTCCAGCCAGAAACTTCAATATCTACCTGAGGCTCTCTCTGTGTGATGGCATTTGCTGGATTAAGAGAGCCTGGGCACCATCATTCATCCTCAGCTAGGCCCAGGACATTATGTGCCCCATCCAAGCATACTGTGTCTCCACCCTTTGATGCAGGGCAGCAGTCACCTGGCCAGTGGTGTCCATAACACCTAGCACAATGCCTAGATGGCCTCCATGGGTCTGGACATGAGCAATGCCAATGGCCTAAGCAGCCACAGTGAAAGCAAGCTCCAGAGTGCTTTTGTCTGCTCATTATGGGAGGCGGTGGCAGAGGGGCTGGCCTGATTGCCTCCGCCAGCAGGAGGTATTTTTCCTGCCAATTTCTCTCATCCCTCCAGTGATACACCTTGAATGCAAGCATCAGAATGTCTGCTTGTGGAGTTAGTGGGCCCCTCTCAAGAGATCTAAGCTTGGTCCTTATGTAAGGGTAGCTTTGAGTAAAGAAATGGGTCATAAGAAGCTGTCAGCCCTCAGTGCTCTCAGGATCTAAATTTGTGAACTGCAAGAGCACATTTGTAATGCACTCTAGAAACTGGGACAGATTTACCTGTTTATCTTGAATTACCTCCTGCAGTTTCTCAAAATTGACTGGCTTCAGAGCAGCTCTACACAAACCTGCAAGCAAGCAGGTCACAAAATTGTCCCTGGCTAAAATTCCCCTTTGTGTATTATAGTTCCAATGTGGGTCCACATCTGGAACTGCCTCAGCTCCTGAAGGGTGTGCTAAATTTGTTTGATGAACCTCATCTGCATGTATCCTGTCCTGTTCCCAAACTCGCCTGCACTTCTCAGGTAGAAGATTATTTGTTAAAATTGTATATACATCATGAAAGATGAAGTCATAGGATTGGGTTGTGTACTGAAATTCTTTTATAAAGGTGGTAGAATTAGAACTGTAAGAGCCCAATTTCTTTGCAACCTGGGAAAGTTCAGATAAAGGAAAAGGAGTATAAACTTTAACTATCCCATCCACACCTGCTATTTCTCGAAGAGGTAGAACTGAGTCAGGATCCCTAGAGGCACGAGAGCAGGTGATAGGTGGGGAGGAAGGGGCAGTAGGAGAGTGTTGATGTCTAAAGAGCGGCGAGTCATTTGCAGGATCCAGTGGAAGATGAGAATCATCAGGGGGTGAGGAAGTGGCTAGAAGCAGGTGAGCCAGAAAACAAGAGTCTAGGTGGGAAGGCTTAGAACTTAAGTAAGAGAAAACTTGTATATAGAGAAACTCTTTCAATCTGCCTGTGTGCTGACAATAATTAGATAATTCCTGTAAAATATTGGGATCCAGGGTGCCATTAGGTGGCCACTTTAGATTATTGTCTAGGGGGTATCCAGGCCATTTTTTAGTACAATAATGGATCAGCTTGGTAGTATCTAAATAGGACATAAGGCTAAGAGGTCTCAATGCCTCTAGCACATACCCTAAGAGCAAAGATGGAGGTATGAATTTAGCTGGCTTATTTCTTATGCCAAAACTTAAGGGGAATATGGAAACAGCAAACGAGGGTCATCACCCCTGCAAACTGAGTCCACAAGGAAGTGGGCCCACAGCAGACTAACTCATCAGCAGACACATGTAGGCTGCTCAGACAGTGCCCCAACTCAACTGCACATATCTCTAAAGCCCTGTCAGGCAGAAGAGAGAGTGCCAGAAAATTACACTCACATACAGTGAGATAAAGTGGACTCGTCAGTCCTCAAAATCACGTACCCGCAACCTGTCTGTGCATTGCCGGCAAAAAAGATGCCCACAAAAGGTGCCAGTGTAACTCCAACAAGGGCAAGTCCCTGGACAAAACTGTAGTGCAGGGAAAAAAAGCCAGGAGTGTTTGCCAACAAAAAGGAACAAATCACGACCAAATGAAGATCGGGAAGTGTGATCCTCCATGAAACTAGTTCACGTTTATGCTGACTGAGGAGGAAACTCATTAATCAATGCTGGTGGTGTGCGAGTATGGTCCACAACCAGGGAGGTAGAAGGTGGCCCCCGGTGGAGGGTTGAACAGAGGTTCCCAGCACCTATGCACATTTAGGGTTGGGGGCCCCCTGCTGAGTTGCTGGCACTGGACTTGTGTGAGCGCTTTCTTTAAGACAGTGGGTGGGCCCATGTTTGCATAGCCACACCCAGGGGCATAGTTGCAACTCTGTTACATTTCAGGTGAATGTAAGCCTTGGGAATGCTTACAATAGAGCTCCTTCACAACAAAAGAACAGTAGCCAAGATAGTTGATGTGTGTGTGCATGTGCAGTCTGGAAGTTAGTATTAGGTTTCTTCATCAGTTGCTTTGTATCATGTTTTTTAGCACTAGGTCTCCTATTTGACCATAATCCCACCAGTTCAGCCAGGCTGGCAGGCCAGTAAATTCCAAAGATCTGTCTATCTCTGATCACCCTGCAATGGATTACAAATGTTCTGCTTTCACATGGATAGGAAGCATCCATAGTCAGGTCCTAATGCTTGCATAACACTGTAACTCACTGAGCCACTGTCCCAGCCCCATTGTTACATAAGAAATGAAACAAGAGAGCACCATTCCTTTATGTGCCTCCTGCTTAGATACAACCTCATTTTGTCAGGGGGTTTATGATGGTTTGTGGCTCAAATCTCATCAACAATGGACTCATCACCTACAAAATACTTAATTCCTGAAAAATGAAGCTGACAGAAGACAGAATGAATGATTTTAGGACTTAGTAAGTCATAAAAAACAATATCTGATATTAAAATTGGATCACATTTGTTATGATGGATTGCTTTGCCTACTTGAGTAGCCCTTTTCTTTTACAGCTCTTAAAATTTTTTCTTTGTTCTGTCTGTTTTGTGGCTTGATTATTATGTGTCAGGAAGACTTCTTTTTTGGATCTACTCTATTTGGTGTTCTGTAAACTTCTTGTAATTTATAGGCATTTAGTTCTTTAGGTTGGGAAAGTTTTCTTCTGTGATTTCACTGAATACATTATCTGTGCCTTTGAGCTGGAATTCTTCTCCTTCTATTCCTATTATTCTCAGTTCTTTTATTCCTATTATTTTATTTATTCTCAGGTCTTTTCATGATGTCCCAAATTTCTTGAACATTTTCTGTTATGGCTTTTTTTGGTTTTAGTGTTTTCTTTGACTGATGTATCTGTTTCCACTATTGAGTCTTCAACTCCAGAGATTCACTTGTCCATATCTTTGAGTCTGTTGGTTATGTTTGTATCTGTAGTTCCAGCTCTTGAGATTTTCTGTTTCCACCTTTGCCTCACTTTGTGCCTTTTTTATTGCTGATATTTCAATTTTTGGTCCCTGGAATTTTTCTTTCATTTGCTGCTTTTGCTTTTCTTGGTTTTCTTTCAAGGATTTGCTCATCTCTTCCAATTTTTTGTTTGTATTTTCTTCTATCACTTTAAGGGGATTTTTTTATATCCTCTTTTAAGGCTTTTATAATCTTCAAAAGGTATTTTTCCTGTTGTTTCCTTCTGTTTTCTCTTCATTGCTTTGTTCAGGTCTTGGTATTTTATAACCACCAGTTTCTTCTGGTGTTATCTTGTTATTTATATTGTTATATGTAATCTTGCACTGGAATCTGCCCATTGCTTCAGTTTTTCACACTTAGTCAGCTCTTAGTCAGTTGTGGTTAGAGGGCTTGCATGTCTCCTGTCTGCTATGAACATGGGGTCTGCATGGTCAATGACTTTGCTCTGGACACAGGTCTGCATTTCAAAGGTGTCTGTCTGTCTGTCTATGATGAAGCAGTTCACCACTGAAGCAAGGCCCAGCCAAAGAGGTCCCTTCTGCTAGGGAAAGATGCTCCCAGTTTTAGCCTAGGATCAGTAAGCTAGCAGAGAGTTTGAGTTCAGGGTCCTGGGGGTGAACCAGGCCTCCAGAGTATGATTATCCTTGTGGGCAGCCCAGGAGCTGAGGTTCCCTTACTTCTGAATTTTCTCTAGCAAAGTAGACTTCAACCTAAAATCAATTAAAAGAGACCAGGATGGACATTACTTATTTATCTCAGAAAAAAATTGATGAAGGTGAGATTTCAATTCTAAATATTTATGTCCCTAATATAAGGATTTTACATAGGTAAAAGAAACACAACTAGAGCTCAAACCCTACAACAATTCTCACACCATAATTGTAGGAGACTTCAATACCCCACTTTCACCAGATAGGTCAACCAGATAGAGACTCAACAGAAAAATAAGGGGTCTAACAGAGGTTATGATACTAATGGGTTAAATGTATATTTACAGAAGCTTTCACCCAAACACAAAGGAATATACATATTTCTCAGCACACCATGAAACTCTCTAAAAATTGAGCATATAATTGGTCATAAAGCAAATATCAATAGATATGGAAAATGAAATAATCCCTTGTATCATATAAGACCACCATGGCCTAAGTTAGAGTTCAACAACATCAAAATCCACAGAAAACCAAACAACTCATAGAAAATAAACATCACTCAGCTGAACCACCTCTGGGTCAAGGAAGAAATTAAGAAAGAAATCAAAGTCTTCCTAGAATTTAATGAAAATGAATTCACAATGTACCCAAACTTCTGGGACACAATGAAAGCAGTCTTAAGAGGAAAATTCATAGCACTAGATGCCTATATGAAAAACCTAGGGAAATCCCACACTAAAGTAACAGCTCAGCTGAAAGCCTAAGAACAATTAGAGACAAACTCACCTAGAAGGAGTAGACAACAGGAAATACACAAACTTAGAGCTGAAATGAATACAAATGAAACAAAAAGCAATACAAAGAATCAATGAAACAAAGAGTTGGCTCTTTTGAGAAAGTCAACAAGATAGATAAACCCTTACCCAAACAAACCAAAAAGCAGAGACAATATACATATAAAAAAATCAGAATTGAAAAGAGGGACATAACAGAACCCTAGGAAATCCAGAGAATTATTAGGTCATACTTTGAAAATCTACACTCCACAAAAATGGAAAACCTAGAAGAAATGGACAGCTTTCTCGACAGGTACCACTTAACAAAATGAAATCAAGATCAGATTAAATTTCTAAACAGACCCATAACTCCAAAGGAAATTGAAGCTGTTATTAAAAGCCTCACAAGTAAAAAAAGCCAAGGTCCAGATGGTTTCAGTGCAGAGTTCTACCAGACATTCAAAGAAGAACTAATATCAATACTCCTCAAACTTTTTTGTAGAGTAGAAATGGAAGGAATATTGCCAAACTCTTTCTATGAGGCCATAATAACCGTAATGCCCAAGCCACTCAAAGATGCAACAAAGAAAGAGAATTACAGACCAATTTCCCTCATGAATATTGATGCAAAAATTCTCAACAAAATTCTGTCAAACCATATAGAACATTGCATAAAAAATATAATTCACCATGGTCATGTAGGCTTTGTCACAGAAATGCAGTAATGGTTCAACATAAGGGAAACTGTAAATGTCATCCATCATAAAACCAAACTGAAAGAAAAAAACACATGATTATATCCTTAGATGCTGAAAAAGCCTTTGAAAAAAACCTAACATTTCTTTATGATAAAAGTCATGAAGAGATCAGGAACACAGGGAAAATAGCTAAATATAATAAAGTTGATTTACAAGAAGACTACAGCTAACATAAAATTAAATGGAGAAATACTCAAAGAAATCCCACTAAAATCAGGAATGAGACAAGGTTGTCCCTTCTCCACTTATCTATTCAATATATTTCTCAAAGTTTGAACTAAAGCAATAAGAGAACACAAGGAGATTAAGGGGATACAAATTGCAAAAGAAGAAGTGATACTATCTCTATTTGCAGATGATATGGTTGTACATATAAGTACCCACAAAATTTGACCAGGGAAATTCTACAGCTGATAAATTCCTTCACCAAAGTTGCACGAAATAAGATTAACTCAAAGAAATCAGTAGCCCTTCTATACACTAAAGATAAACGGGCTGAAAAGGAAATAAAGGAAACATCACCCTTTATAATAGCTACAAATAGCATTAAATATTTAGGAGTAATTATAATCAAAGAAATAACAAATCTATTTGATAAATACCTTAAATCATTGAAGAAAGAAATTTAAGAGGATATCAGAAAATGGAAAGATCTCTCATGTTTCAGGGTAGGTAGAATCAAGATAGTAAAAATGGCAATCCTACCAAAAGCAATCTATGGATTCAATGCATCAAAATAGAAACACAATTTTTTATGGGCCTTGAAAGAACAATACTCAATTTCATTTGGAATAACAGGAAAGCCAGGATTGCCAAAACAATTTTGCTCAACAAAAGAACATCAGCAAGCGTCACCATCCCCAATTTCAAGTTATAATACAGAGCTACAGTTAAAAAAAATTCCTGGTACTGGCATAAAAACAGACTTGTGGATCAATGGAATCAAATTGAGGATCTGGGCATTAACCCAAAAACCTGTGAACACCTGATCTTCGACAAAGAGTCCCATAATTTTCAATGGGAAAAGGATAGTATCTTTAACAAACCGTGTTGGCATAGCTGGATGGTAGTGTATGGAAAAATGCAAATAGATCCAAGCCTCTCACCTTGCACAAACTCAAATCCAGGTGGATCAAAGACCTCAATATAAACCCAGCTTCTCTGAACTTGATAGAATAGAAAGAGGAAAATACTCTCCAACACATTGGCACTGGTGACCACTTCCTAAATATAACACCAGTAGCACAGACACTAAGAACAGCAATCAATAAGTGGGACCTCCTGAAACTGTGAAGTTTCTGTAAAGCGAAGGACATAGTCAATAAGATAGAACTACAGCCTACAGAATGGGAAAAGAATTTCACAAACCCTACAAGTGACGGAAGACTGATCTCTAAAATATATAGAGAACTCAAAACCTAGAGCCCAATATCTTGAATAGCCCAGTCAAAAAAAGAGGATTCAAAACTAATAATGGAATTCTCAGCAGAAGATTACAAATTGCTGAAAAGCATTTGAAAAAGTGATTGACATATTTAGCCATCAGAGAAATGCAAATCAAAACAACTTTGAGATTTCACCTGACACTTGTCAAATGGGCTAAGATAAAAGACACAGATGACAGCCTATGCTGGAGAAGTTGCAGAAGAAGGGGAACACTCCTCCATTTTTGGTGGGAGTGTAAACTTGTTCAGCCGCCCTGGAATACAGTATGGAGGTTTCTCAGAAAATTGGGAATCAATCTCCCCAAGGACTCTGTATTACCATTATTGGGCATATACCCTAAAGATGCACATTTGCACCCCAAAAGCATTAGCTCACCTATGTTTGTAGCAGTGTTATTTGTAAGAGCAAAAGCCTGGAAACAACCTAGATGCCCCTCAACCGAAGAATGGATTAACAAACTATAGTACACAATGAAGTACTACTCAGCAGTAAGAAAAATGATATCCTAAATTTGCAGGCAAATGAATGGATTTGGAGAATATCCTCCTGAGGGAGGTATCACAAACCCAGAAATGTAAGCAGGGAATGTACTCACTCATTAGTGGAATTTAAACAAAAAGCAAAGCACACCCAAGGTGCAAACCACAAACAGTTTTGGGAACTGAAGCACCTTGGAGTGGCACCTTGGAGCCCATTTCCTCCACAGAAACACCTGACCCAGTCTTGATGTTAGGGTGAGGAAATCAGACTTGCCTGGAGTGGATGCTGAACTAAACCACTTTGGGACTGTGGGATATCCTGCCCTTGCTGGGGAGGAGATAAGTAGATGGGGAGAAGAGAGAGTGACTGGGAGGGGCGCTAGGGGGAAGTGAGTATGAACAAGGGGATACATGGATTAAAAATGACACTTTATTCAGATATGAAAAAAATAACAAAAGAAAGAATTATTGGAAGCACTGCCTGTGACAGAGTAGGGAGAGTCAATCTTACTCTGCAAATAAAGGAAGAAAAACTTTAGTTTGAAACAGTTACATTTTGTTTTCCTTTGTAAACTATCTGAGTGGAGACTGACTTATGGGAAGTTTCTTGTTTGGGAGTGCATTTCAGATATAATGTTTCTCATGTGCTATCATTGACTGAAGAAGAGTTTTGTTGTGTTGTTATTGTGTGTGTGTTTTAAGATTTCTCTGTGTATCCTTGGCTTTCCTGTAACCTACTCTATAAAACTAGCTGACCTCAAACTCAAATACCCATCTGCCTCTGCCTTTAAAGTAACAGGAATAAAGTCATGTACCCCCAGACTTTGCTTACCTAGGATTTTTTTCTCATCTAGAAGTAGATATTCCTGTAAATATCAGAGTGAAGTTCCCCATGGTCAGCATAAGAAATATTGCAAGAGTTGCTGCCTTGGCCTGTTAATTCTTAGATCTAAGTCTCCATTGTGCTACATTCTGTTCTTTTTTTTTTTATGGTTTGTGGGAAAGTTCTTTCCTTGTGTTTAGCTATGGCTACCAAATATGAAGGTCAGCTGTTAGTCAATTTTAAAAAAAAATGCTAGAAAAAATCACTTGGATAAATATTTTGAGAATTTACAGACTTTAATGTGAAAATATTTGTTTATACCTCTGCAATTATTAGTTTATTAGTATCATTCAGGACTCATGCTCAGTATTCCTTCTCAGGTTACATAAATAAATGCAAATGTGAAAAATCCAAGTCAAAATTATATAATAGCACTCCATCACAAAAGTGAGTAAAATTACAAGAACAGTTTTGTAAACTTGCAACACTTTAAGAATAAGATAATCTTAAAAAAAACCCAAACAAACCCAAAAACAATTTTAAAAAATGCTTAATTCTTTCCCAAACTGCTAAGTTGATTGAACATGACTAATAAATATTTTGGGGTTTTACAAAGGAAAAAAACCTGACTTGGACAGGCTGGTACTATCACATTTCCTTGCATCATATTTATAAAAGAAAAAAATCAGAAAATATACCCTTATTTGATTTTTAAAAGGGCATTATTTTAAGAAAATCTTTCAACTAATAAAAAATAATTTTTAAACAGTCAAATTTCCTGAGCAATCAATATTGATGTGAATGGTCAAATTCATTATTGCAGTGTGAAACCTAATTGTTCATATTAGTGAAAATCTGGTGTCAGATATTGGGCTAAATTCTGAAAGATCAAAGAAGTAAAGAGGCTAGCCATAGTCATCTATTACCTCTACCACTTGTCAGCCCATAAAGGGCCAGTGCCAAACTCCTGTCTAAGCTCCACCTTATCACTTGGACTCTGCTCAGCTCTATCATTTCCTGTCTGCTGACTGTACAGACCTACAGACCTATATAGTTAACCATTAGGTAGCTCCTCCCTCTGATTTTCAGGCAAGCTTTATTTGAGCACAAAAATATCACCACATATTATAGTCACTTTCTAATAGTAACCTTTTCTAGGACTAATGTCAGCAAAAACTTTAATATGGCAATCTTGTATTTTAAGCTCAGATTTAAAAGAATACATTCTTAGGTCTTCTTCAACAGGGAAACTACAGAATGTATCTGCAATTACTCAGTAATAAAAGTTAAGAAGAGTCCTTATGTAAAATTTTGAACATATTTTTTTATCAGTCTTTTAAGGACAGACTTTCAGATTGTTTGGTTCTAATAATCCCATGATATAACAGAATTGATTATTTTGAGCTTTGCATGTGGGTTATGTATTATCTCTTATCCAGGTGATCACTATTTCTGAGTTTTAACTATGGCTACACATGTTACTTCTATAGCCATACACAGGGTGTGCTTTTTTCAGCTAAAATAATAAACATTACAATAATTCATGTGACTTGAAGTGGGCAAAAGCTAGCTTCCCACTGAGAGAAAAATTTTAGGTCATGAAAAGAACAATAATACTAATATAAAATGTATTTACTTACAAATACTCAGGATGTCAACAAAACAACCACAACATATTACTATTATTAAAATTATAGAGTGGTACTCAGTTAAAGGAACATTTTTTTAAAGCTGCATCAGAGACAACCGATGTTGTAAGTAGTTTCTGTGTCATACCAGGCCAGTTCCACAGCTGGTAAGTCCCAAATAAACATAAAGAGGCTTATATTAATCACAAGCAGATTGGTCTATGGATCAAGCTTACTACTTGCTAACTCTTACACTTTAAGTTAACCCATATTTCTTCTTTATGTTTAGCCATGTGGCTTGGTACCATTTTGCTCAGTACAGCATTTTCATTCTGTTTCCTCTGCATCGCTTTGCTTTCTGCCCCACAGTTCTTGAGCTTTTCAGAATTCTCCCAGTTTGGTTGCCCCACTTCTATTTTATATCTAGCTACTTGACCAATCAGCATTTTATTAAACCAATATTTACAATGACAAATTTTCACAGTGTACAAAAAGCATAACCCTATAGTAAACTAATGATGAAGGCAAAAATTCCCTATCTTACCCATACAAAACTAAGTTGTGCTATGCAGCAACAAAAACCTGCTTTAAGTTTATATGCCAATTTACAACCACCAGACTACCAGGCAAATTTTTTGGCTATTGAAAATATTACCAGGCACATTCAGTATTGTGTTAACAACACAAAAAAGACACTGTGTGCAATTTAAAAACAAATCATACACAGCCTTACATTTCATTTGTTTTGAAAGGAATGGGCTGTGTACAGGGCAGTTAATTTTTTTATGGGCAAAAAAGAACTACTAGAATTCACTTATTCATCATCATAATCTTTCTCTGCATCCTCTTTGTCTTCATTTTCATTTTTTTCTATGCTCTTTTCTTTTTGTTCTTTTTAGACTTGAGCACATACCTTCTCACTGTATTGACTTTTTTTTTTTTAACTCTTTAGGCAGCGATATTTGTGTGTGTTTCTTTCAGATTGACAGCTGTCTTTTCATAGGATTGTTTGTAACCTGTTTCATTGTTGTCCTACATTGTTCCCAGTTTATTTGCCACCTCACCAGTGGATAAGCCAGAATGTTCTACTATGATTTGTAGCAGTATTTGTAAAAGAACAAGAAGGCCAAAGGGGGCATTGTGGGTACATTAAGGTTTTTGAACTTCTTTTTGGTCTCCTCTTTTGGGGAGACTGTAGTTTTTCATTTCTCTTTATAATGAGCTTTGTCAGCCTTTGCCATGCCCTCAAATTTCCCCTTTTCTTTAGCAGACATTGGCTTTCACCTATCTGGGTACTTCTTAGAAAACTCTGAGAAGTTATCAGAAGCATGTGGGTGCTTCATTTGGTCTTTCTCAAAGAAAGTTGTGAGAAAGAATATAAATGTAGATTTTTTTCTCTCCACTTCTTAAGACCTCCTTTGCCCATATTTAGTTGTTGTTTTTGTTGTTGTTTCGCTTTTTTGTTTTTTTTCTATATAGAAGACACATTTGTATTGAAATTTCTTTAAAATGATACAGCATTGAGAATATCTTACAGGGAGAAACTTGATAAACACAGCTTCAAATTTAACAATAATTGTAACAGTAATATATTTCTCATATGAATTGGCCTTGAAGTAAACCTCTTAGCTACCATCTCCCTTATAATCCCTAAATATAATCCATGATCTACAGAAGATGCAACCAAGTGTTTTGTTAGTTAAGCTAGTTTGTTCTTATGTAGGCATATTAAATTATGAAAATAACTGTTCTCTGTGTCTCTTTTCTCTAAAATACATGGATCATAAAAAATAAAATCTAAGACACCTGAAGCCAGGTTAGGCTCAGGTACAGATGAAGAAAGCACAGTAGGTCTCAGCCCACGGATCCACGATGGCCACCACAACTTCCTGCTAAGCAACCCTTCTACAGTCAAACCAGAAGATTTTTTGTGTGTGTTTTAAATCACTTTATTCACCTATCATCTTTCAATGAAATAAGAATGCTTTTGCTTAAAGTCCACCAATGAGTGAGCACATCCCCTGCTTATCGTTCTGGGTTTGTGAGACCTTGCTCAGGAGGATATTCTCCAAATCCATTCATTTGCCTGCAAATTTTAGTATATCATTTTTTCTTATTGCTGAGTAGTACTCCATTGTGTAGATGTACCACAGTTTTTTAATCCACTCCTCAGTTGAGAGGCATCTAGGTTGTTTCAGGTTAATGCTGCTATGAACATAGCTGAGCTAATGCTTTTGGGGTATGAATGTATGTCTTTAGGATATATGCCAAATAGTGGTATTGCTGAATCCCTGGGAAGACTAATTCCCAGTTTTCTAAGAAACTGCCATACTGCACTCCAGAGTGGCTGAACAAGTTTACACTCCTACCAACAATGGAGGAGTGTTCCTCTTGCTCTGCATCCTCTCCAGTGTAGGCTATTATTGGTTTTTTTTAACTTTATTGTTTATTTTATGTGAATTGGTGTTTTGCCTGCATGTGTAGTTGTGTAAGGGTATTAGATCTTAGAACAACAGACAGTTGTCAGCTGCCACGAGGATGCTGGGAATCAAACTCAGGTCCTCTGGAAGAACAGTCAGTGCTCTTAACCACTGAGCCATCTCCCCAGTTCCATTATCTGTGATTTAATCTTAGCCATGCTGACAGGTGTAAG
Source organism: Sigmodon hispidus (assembly GCA_004025045.1). Classification (NCBI taxonomy): domain Eukaryota; kingdom Metazoa; phylum Chordata; class Mammalia; order Rodentia; family Cricetidae; genus Sigmodon; species Sigmodon hispidus. The sequence continues at coordinate 37,320 of PVIH01014812.1, forward strand.
GTGGTATCTCAAAGTTGTTTTGATCTGCATTTCTCTAATGGCTAAAGATGTTGAGCAATTTTTCAAGTGCCTTTCAGCCATTGGTAATTCTTCTGCTGATTTTCTTTTGTGAGGTACATAGTCACTCAGTGCCAATTCAGCTGTAGCTTGCTGAGATGCTGTCTCTATGGGGCTCAATTTACTGCAAAGTTTGTAAGAGGGAGCTAGATGCAGCCTCCTCACTTTCTCAATTCTGTAATAACATGAAATATTTTAATTACCTTGCAAGTTTACTGGTCTCAGTGATAAGTGTTTGTATATCCCCCACTGCCATGATAATTACCTACAGTCTATTAGGGTTGTCTATTATAACTGCCTCTCAATTCAGTTATTTATATAACCTTCTTATAGAGGCACAAACCACAGAAGAATATGTAGTAATACCCAAATTCTATTCAAACCTAAATTGGACTTTCCAGAAAATGCTTTTGTATATTTTGTATTTTGTATTTTTGTTTGTTTGTTTGTTTTTCGTAGTTTTCATTCTCATCTAGAGACTTATGAGTTAAGAATGTCCATTATACCAATAGTTAATACTTTATAAAATTTGTTCAATAGCATGGCTTATTCAATTTCTTGCTCAGAGTCTACACAGTTTCAGGTTCCAAAAAGCATATGAAAACAAAGACAAGTGCACGTCTTGGATGTTCATTTCAGCCTCTGAAGTAATACTTGTACTAATGAAACTTTTATTTTCTACTATAAGCAATGTTTTTTCATTCCAAAGAGTATGCATCCTATTCCCCAATGTAGAATAGCTGTAGCTGTTATAAGCAAATGACATTCAATAATTAAACCCAAAATTTGGTTTCTTTGTTCTTAAGAAAAGAAGTCACCTTCATAGTCATTGGATATTTATTAAAACTATTGTCTTCGATATCTGTTTATTGCTTGGCAACCATATGATACTGAAATGTTATGGGTGGCATATTTGACTTTAAGTTTTTACTTGACACAAACAATCTGTATTGAGTAAAGCTATAAACACCCTTTGTTAGTGAAATGAATAAACTGGGCAAGAAATTATTTTTGCTTTTTAAACAATTAGGTTTCTTGAACTGGAAATGCAAATCAAGCCACTGTGGATATGAAGTGAAAACAATGCATCTTATCTTTGACATGGCTTCTCTGATAAACAATGATTATGGAAGGTTAGAACTGTTTTAGGCAGAATAACTGACAGTGCCAAGGTTCTCAGGCTCAATAATAAATATTGTCTTTTAATAGTTTTATTTGCTAGTTTAAGATGGGAATTGGCAGCAGCTAGAGAGGTGACTGAATAGTTAACAGCACTTAGTCCTTTTTAAGAGGAAACAGATTAAGTTTTTAACCCCTACATCATATCTCAAAAACATTCAAGTTCCAGATGATAATTATATCTATTTTAATCTCTCTGCCACCCAAGTACACACAGCCATGCAAACAGTACACTCATACTATAAAATAGTAAGCTAAATCTAAATGATTATTTTTTAAAAGAATAAAGATTTATTTTGACTCATAGTTTGAGAATAAAATCTGTCATGGTGGATAAGACATTGTGGTTTGTAGTTATGTTGATATGAAACTGTCCAGTTATATCTAGTGTATTGGTATGCTAGGAAGGGAGGGAGGGGGTCAAGAGGACCAGGTTGTAATCTTCAAGGCCTTTTCACAAAAGACTCTTTTCCTTCAATGAGGCTTCACTTTGTAAAGGTTCAACAACCTCTTAAAACATCACCACCAATTGGGGACCAATTCTTTATACTCATGAACTTATAAAGACCATTCCACATTTAAACCATACAGTAAGATATTCAAGAGAAGAAACCATGAAGAGCTCATGAGACAATGGTAACCATTACACCTGAAGGGAAGGTGGCTAGTACATACCAAGTTTGTGAGGAGAATCTCATCTTTGTTAGAAATCAGAAAGACAGAAATGTGAAAAGTCGATCAGTCAGGAGATAGAAGCTGGTGTCAGCAGAAAGGTTGTAGTGTAGCACGTCACACGTAGTCGTTGTTGGGTTCCTGCTGGGATCTGTGTTCCCTCCCCTCACCTCCTGCCACCCAATGGCGAGGTTCCTCAGGGTTTTCAAAATAAAAATAGAGTTGCGATTTTGCCTGAACTAGACAAAGAGAAAAGAAAATTACTTATGAAGAATCAGTATTTACCAAGTCACCCTGGAGCTAGCATCTCCCTCTCCAGACCTTCTGTTAATAAGGACTTCCAGGACCATGCTGAGCAGCAGCCCATTGCAGCCCAACAGAAGGCATCTCTGTAGCATGCTCACACACATTCATCTGTACACTTCATAACTCAAGACTCAGACTTTGGAAATCTTATTCTCCCTGTCTTACCTCCCCTGGACCCAGAATGAAAACAGTGTCTGTGATAAAAAGGACCTTGGAATATCAAACGTCAAAGCTCTCACTCAGCTTTATTAAAACTGACTTTCAGAATTTGGGAGAACTTAGTTTTTTATTCTTTAAGGAAGTGAGTGAGAGTGAAGAAAAAAGGGGGGCTGTGGTGCTTAGAGCATGGAAGCATGTCGGTTGTGGTGAGACTGGCTGTGCTGGTCACTAAAGTCTGCGAGTTACACTAGACCCTTCACTCTCACACTAAGAGTTGCTTAGCTTCATAAAATCTGCACCACCATCAACAAGTTGAACTAAATGGGTTATACATGAAGCCCTGGGTTTGATCCCAGCACTGCACAAACAAGCCCTGGTACGCATGCCTGTAATCCCAGCATTAGAGAAAAAGAGACAGAAAGGTGAGAAGTTCAAAACTGCCCTTGCCTAGGTAGTGATTTTGAGACCAGTCTGAAGTATTTGAGACTGTGCCTCAAAACCCCAAACAAAAACCAAAAGAACCATTTCTGGTCCTAAATTTAAGGAGCTGAGGATACTTTTTAAAAATATGAACAATAGGCTTACATTTTCTTGTGTTCAGAAGCATCATATCTAGAAATATTGTGAGTTCATAACTAGTTCTCTTACTCTTGAGTTTTAAAAGAAAACTCCAAATAAGACTAAATTACCAACCAATCTTAAATGATTTTCAAATAAATACTATGGTAAAGGATGTGACTAAATACTGTTCTGAAAACTAAGGACTATGGTGACTATAAATGTTTTCATATTCTTATTTCATGCTGCTACAGAAATGGTGTGCTTGAGTGGTTTTCTATTTTTTATCTCATTGTAAATTTAAAATTAAGCAAATTAAGGCCTCTTAAATAAAGCACTTAGGTTAAGCAAGGTGCTCAAGAGAGCTAAACTTTAACAAGAAATTAAAGTAGAAGTAGTAGCTTCCTTTTGTCCTATAAAATTAGAATATAATTAAAATTAAGGAAAAGCATGGATTAGAGTTCTCTAACACACCTTGTACACAAATGTCAAGATTAAAATGATATTTTATAAGGAGGTTATTTTCTAAGGATCCTGGCATTTTTCTGCTTCTGAGGCAACCTAGGAATTTGTAAATGCTACTCAGTGTTGTTTCACTGAGCCAGAGCTCCAGTCCCTACACGACCCCATGTAACTGACTGACTTATGTCCCTATCCTCTCTTATGTTGGGGGAATTTAAACTTGACATTTTTAGTTGGGTCAATATTTAGCTACAGTTACACTCCTTATACTTCCCTGTAGGTGTTTTCACCAACTACAAAGCACCACCCTGCTCAAAGAGTGATGCATTAGTGAACAGTCTTCCATTTATAATAATGCTCCCCATTGCAGGATGTCTGCTCTGTCTGCCCCAATCCTTCCAGAAGATGATCCAGCTTCTCCTTGGACTCCTGCTAATAGCCTTCATAAGAGATTCAAGTGAGAACATTGTTTATGTTCTGTGTGATCCCTGACATATTAACATGGTTCTAAATCTGTCTACTGATGTTAGGAAGAGATGTATGTGTATGTAGTGTGGAAGCATTTGCCTACTGTGTGAATTTAGAGGCCTGTTTTCCTTTCCCATTTCTGAGATGAAAAGACCTCAGGGGGAGAAAGTGCTCTACTTGCCTCACAGTTCAAGACAATCTGCCATGGTTGAAGTCACAGCAGTGGGAGCCTGAAGCTTGCTCACATCTCTTCTCAGTAAAGTGGAGAACAAATAACAAATGCTACTGCCCTCTCCTTTCCAGCCAGGGAACAGTGCTGGTGTTGCTCAACAGTGAGTAGACCTTCTACCTCACTTAACCCTTCAAGGCATATCTAGAGGCCCATCTCATAGATGATTCTAGATTGTCACACTGATGCTGCCATCCCACTAACTAGAATTTTTCACTTGTCCTCTACCTAGTGTAACATAGATACACAGAGATGAATATGTGGCATGTGCTGTGTGTTTGAGGGACAAAAAGATCACTGAAACCTACATATGGGGAGGGGACATTGTGGATTATTCTACTCTGGCATAAAAATAGTCATAAAACAGGCATCATGGAGTACGATGCAGTCTGGATATGGTTAGAAGTATGAAGGTGATGTAGCTGTCAAGGGAGTTAAGAATACCCCTGACAAAGGTCAGAACTGCAGTCCAGCCCAGAGTGGGTTCATGACTAATCCCAGTACTCAGGTAAGGCCAGCCTGGGCTGTAGAGTGAGACCCTACCCACCCTAACACCTTTGCCCCTCCCCCAAAATAGAAGTATGATGAAAGAGAATGAGTTAGGTCAGGGATGAAGACGACAGTGTTAAGACAGGGTTTCATTCAGTTGAAGCCCTGAGTTGAAATCCCTTCCAGTGCTATTTCTCTGGGATCACAGGTGAGTTTAAGCAAATAACTTAACATTTTTGTGTGCCATGCCATCTATAAACTGAGAGCAGCCTTATTTGTCTAGGCAAGTATTTTTTAAAGTACAAGTCCCAACTCATTTCTGAGTTAAAGCAGCTTAATGGTTTAATGCATTGTATCAGCATTAAATAAAAAAATAGGAAAAAATGTGAAAAGTCACGCTAGAAAACCATAACCATAACCCTAACCCTAACCCTAACCCTAACCCTAACCATGGAAAATGGAAGGAACATCCATTTTCAAGGCAGAGGATTCTATGACAGTTTTTTTTCCACGTCTCAAAGAGTGGAAAACACAAAGTCAAGGGAGTTAAGAATTAAGAACACAAAGCAGTTTAAACATTGGATTCAACATCTTTAATTAGTTTTTAATTATAAGGATTTTAAGGATTTTAGAAAATCCATTACATCTCAAAAAGTAATTACTATTATAATGCCACAGCTAACAAGGTTTAACACAAGTGGCAATATTTTATTCAGGTTTTCTCCATCTATATCAGTTTCTTTTTATCTTTCAAAGTTTGTATTAATAATCTCCTATGAGAAAATGTCACATGACTTTAAAATAAAGATAAGTACAGTGAACAATTATTTCACAGTTAAAGACTAGTTTAGAAATCAAACTTATTTCTACAAGTACAGATTCAAATTAAAAACAATATATTGTTATAAGCAACTCTTGTACATATGATATTTACTGATAGTAATCTGATTTGGTTAAGCAATGGTTAGAAATGTAGCAGATATTTTAATATCTTCATGCTCTATTTTTAATATTTTTTCTACATATTTTATCACCATCAATGGAAGGAAGACTGATAAGGCTATAGATGGATTTTCTTGTACAGAAGATAAAATTTTCTTGTATAGAAGAATAAAATTATTTTACAACCATCTAACTCTATACAGTGAAATTCAAAAAGATATACTATGAATTTATAAATTGTTCTCTAACATATTAATAAAGTACTACATTAATTTGTTGTATTAGTATTCCATATTCTACAGTATAAGCTCTTATCTGTTAAATAAATATTGGGGGCCTCCGAATGGTATTAGAAGTTTTATCTTGGATGTTGAAGTTATAAGCTCAAGATTTGTTCTATATTTTATTTAATGAAGAAACACAGGCTAAAGAGATGAATCAAAAATTGATAGACTGGCAAATGGAAAAGATATAAGGGCCCAGATATGAACTCACACTCCTATATCCTTTTGTGATTTAACAAGATACAAAAATTCACATTTTCTTTTATAAATGATACTGGTCAAACTTGAAAGCAGCATTTGAAAGAATCAAACTAAATCTTTTTCTCTTACCTTGTATAAAACTGAATTCTGTTGATAAACTATAATGTGGTTAGGGTATCAGAATGACTTAGGCCTCCTAAAATAAATTTGTCAATGCTCTTAACATTTCTACTTTTGGAAATAATTGGTATTAACTCTTCTTTGAAAGTGTAGTAGTGGTTCCACTTTGGGTTCTAGTTCTGGGACCAGGTTCTGTCTGTGGTGCGTGTCTCCACACACTTCTTAACAGACAGGAATAGAGTCTGACTGTGAAGACCTCCTCCAACTACACCTAAAAGAAGGGACACTGGATGGCAACCCCGCCTCAACTACATCAGCAGAGAAAGAAGAAGGACTTGAAGGTCAGACCCCTGCCCAGAGCAGAGTCAGACATTGAGCAGACCCCTTGGTCAGAGGTGACAGGAGACACACAAGCCCTCTTGCCACAACTGACCAGAAGCTATCTAATCATGAACCACTGAAGCCATGGGCAGACGTCAGTACAAAAATATATATAATAATATAAGGAACAACAAAGTAACTCCAGAAGAAAGTAGTGGTTCTACAACTACAAAAACTGAACTGAGCAATGAAGAGGAAGCAGAAGGAAGCAACAGCAAAAATACCTTTATGATGATCATTGAAGCCCTCAAAGAAGATATGAAAAAATTCCCTTAAAGAAATAGAAGAAAACACAACCAAAAAATTGAAAGAGATGAACAAATCTATGAAAGAAACATGCCAGGAACTAAAAACTGAAATGGAAGCAATAAAAAAGGCACAAAATGAGGAAAAGATGGAAATAGAAAACCTGAAGAAAAAAGCTGGAACCACAGATACAAGCATAACCAACAGAATTCAAGAGATGAAAGATAGAATCACTGACGTGGAAGACTCAGTAGCTCAAATAAATATATCAGTCAAAGAAAATACTAAAACTAAAAAAGCCATAACACAAAATGTTCAGGAAATCTGGGACACCATGAAAAGACCTAATTTGAGAATAATAGGAATAGAAGAAGGAGAAGAATACCAGCTCAAAGGCACAGATAATGTATTCAATAAAATCATAGAAGAAAACTTTCCTAACTTGAGGAAGGCAATGCCTATAAATATACAAGAAGCTTACAGAACACCAAATAGACATGACCCCCCCCCCAAAAAAGTCAGTGTGCCACATAATAAGCAAGCCACAAAACACACAATACAAAGAAAGAATTTTAAGAGCTGAAAAAGAAAAAGGCCAACTTACCTATAAAGCAGACCCATGAGAATAACACCTGATTATTCAATGGAAACAATGAAAGCTAGAAGGGCTTGGTCAGAAATTGTACAGACCCTAAAAGAGCATGGCTGCCAAACTAGAATACTCTACCCTGCAAAATTATCAATCACCATAGACAGAGTAAACAAGACATTTCATGACAAAGTCATACTGAAAAAATACCTATCTATGAATCCAGTACTACAGAGAGTATTAGAGGGAAAATTCCAACTTAAGGACCCCAGATACACTCATGAAACCACAAACAATCAATAACCCCATGGAAGAATACCCCAGAGAAAGGAAATACAAACAAGTTAGCACCAAAAATAGCAGGAAATATCAATCAGTGGTCACTAATAGCCCTTAATATCAATGGACTCAACTCTCCTATAAAATGACACACACTAACAAGATGGATACAACAGCAGAAACCATCCTTCTGTTGCCTACAAGAAACACACTTCAACCACAAAGACAGACACAGGCTTAGGGTGAAGGGTTGGGAAGAGATTTTTCAGTCAAATGGTCCTAAGAAACAAGCTGGGGTTGCTATCCTAATATCTAACAAAGTAGACTTTAAGCTAAAAGCAATTAAAAGGGACCAAGATGGTCATTACTTATTCATCACAGGAAAATTGGTAAAGAAGATTTCAATCCTGAATATTTATGCCCCTAATATCTTTATATTACCTATGTAAAAGAAACACTGCTAAAGCCCAAATCCCACATCAATTCACACACCCTAATAGTGGGAGACTTCATTACCACACTTTCACCCCTGGATAGGTTAACCAACAGAAACTCAACAGAGAAATAAGGAGTCTAACAGAGGTTATGATGCAAATGGATTTAATAGATATCTACAGAGCTTCCACTCAAATGCAAAGGAATATATATATTTCTCAGCCCCTCATGGAACTTTCTCCAAAATTGACTACATAATTAGTCATAAAGCAAATATCAACAGATACAAAAAATGAAATAATCCCTTGTAACATATCAGACCCCTGGGCCTAAAGTTAGAGTTCAACATCATCAAAAATCATAGAAAGCCTACCAACTCATGGAAACTAAATATCACTCAGCTGAACCACCTCTGGGTCAAGGAAGAAGTTAATAAAGAAATCAAAGTCTTCCTAGAATTTAATGAAAATGAATCCACAATGTACCCAAACTTCTGGGACACAATGAAAGCAGTCTTAAGAGGAAAATTCATAGCACTAGATGCCTATATGAAAAACCTAGAGAAATCCCACACTAAAGTAACAGCTCAGCTGAAAGCCTTAGAACAATTAGAAGGAAACACACCTAGAAGTAGTAGACGGCAAGAAATAATCAAACTTAGAGCTCAAATCAATACAATTGAAACAAAAAATCAATGCAAAGAATCAATGAATCTAAGAGTTGGTTCTTTGAGAAAGTCAACAAGATAGATAAGCCCTTATCCAAACTAACCAAAAAGCAGAGAGGGAGTGTTCAAATCAACAAATCAGAAATGTAAAGGGGGACATATAAACAGACCACAAGATATCCAGAGAATTATCAGATCTTACTTTGAAAATCTGTATTCCACAAAAATGGAAAACCTAGAAAAATGGACAGCTTTCTGGACAGGTATCATTTACCAAAATTAAATGAAGATCACATTAATTTCCTAAACAGGCCTATAACCCTTAAGGAAATTGAAGCTGTCATTAAAAGCCTCCCCAAAAATAAAAGCCCTAGTCCAGATGGTTTCAGTGCAGAATTCTAACAGACATTCAAAGAAGAATTATTGCCATTACTCCTCAAACTATTTCACACAGTAGAAACTGAAGGAATATTGCCAAATTCCTTTTATGAGGCCACAATTTCCCTATTACCCAAGCCACTCAAAGACACGACAAAGAAAGACAACTACAGACCAATTTCCCCCATAAATATTGATGCTAAAATTTTCAACAAAATTTTAGCAAACCGTATACAACAGTATATAAAAAATATCATCTACCACGACCAAGTAGACTTTATCCCAGAAATGCAGGGCTGGTTTAACACACGAAAAAGCACAAACGTTATCCATCATATAAACAAACTAAAGGAACAAAACCACATGATCATATCCTTAGATGCTGAAAAAATTTTATGATAAAAGCCCTGGAGAGATCAGAAATATAGGGAAATACCTAAATATAATAAAGGCGATTTAGAAGAAGCTTTTATTACAGCCAGCATCAAACTTAATGGAGAAAAACTCAAACAATCCTACTAAAGTAAGAAACTAGACAAGGATGTCCTCTCTTCCCTTACCTATTCAATATAGTTCTCAAAGTTTTAGCTAAAGCAATAAGAGAACAAAAGAAGATTAAGGTGATACAAATTGGAAAAGAAAAAGCGAAACTCTCTATTTGTAGATGATATGATTGTATACATAAGTGACCCACACAATTCTTCCAAGGAACTTCTATGGTTGATAAACACCTTCAGCAATGTAGCAGGATACAAAATTGACTCAAAGAAATCAGTAGCCCTTCTATACACTAAAGATAGAAGAGCTGAGAAAGAAATAAGGGAAATATTACCCTTCATAATAGCTGCAAATAGTATTAAATACCTTGGAGTAATTATAAATAAAGAAGTAACAGATCTATTTGACAAAAATTTTAAATCACTGAAGAAAGAAATTGAAGAGGATATCAGAAAATGGAAAAATCTCCCATGTTCCTGAATAGGTAGGATCAACATAGTAAAAATGGCAATTCTATCAAAAGCAATCTACAGATTCAATGCACTGCCCATCAAAATCCCAACACAATATATTTTGGACCTTGAAAGAACAATACTCAATTTCATTTGGAGTAACAGGAAAGCCAGGATTGCCAAAACAATTTTGCTCAACAAAAGAACCTCAGGAGGCATCACCATCCCTGAACTCAAGTTATACTATAGAGCTACAGCAATAAAAACAGCCTGGTACTGGCATAAAAACAGACTTGTGGATCAATGAAATTGAATTGAGGATCCAGACATTAACCCAAAAACCTATGAACACCTGATCTTCGACAAAGAGGCCCAAAATATTCAATGGAAAAAAGATAATATCTTTAACAAATGGTGTTGGCATAGCTGGATGGAAGTGTATAGAAAAATGCAAATAGACCCAAGCCTGTCACCCTGCACAAAACTCAAATCCAAGTGGATCAAAGACCTCAACATAAACTCATCTACTTTAAACTTGATAGAAAAGAAAGTGGGAAATAACACACTTCTACGAATTGGCTCAGGTGACCACTTCCTCAATATTACACCAGTGGCACAGACAGTAACGTCAACAATCAGTAAGTGGGATCTCCTGAAGCTAAGAAGCTTCTGTAAAGCGAAGGACACTGTCAATAGGACAAAACAACAGCCTTCAGAATGGGAAAAGATTTTCACCAACCCTACAAGTGATAGAGGATGGATCTCTAAGATATATAAAGAACTCAAGAATCTAGAGCCCCAAACCTTTAATAACCCAATCAAAAATGTTGTTCAGATCTAAAAAGGAAATTCTCAGCAGAAGAATTACAAATGGCTGAAAGGCACCTGAAAAAGTGTTCAACATCTTTTGCCATCAGAGAAATGCAAATCAAAACATCTTTGAGATACCACCTGACACCTGTTAGATTGGCTAAGATAAAAGGCCCAGATGACAGCCTATGCTGGAGAGAATGCAGAGAAAGGAGAATACTTCTCCATTTTTGGTGGGAGTGTAAACTTGTTCAGCCACTTTGGAATGCAGTATGGTGGTTTCTCAGAAAAGTGAGAATCAATCTCCCCAAGGACCCAGCAATACCACTTCTGGGTGTATACCCTAAAGATGCACAGTCACACTCCAAAGGTATTAGCTCAACTATGTTCATAGCAGCATTATTTGTAATAGCAAGAACCTGGAAACAACCTTGATGTCCCTCAACTAAAGAAAGGATTAACAGACTGTGGTACATCTACACAATGGAGTACTACTCAGTCTAAGAAAAATGATATTCTAAAATTTTCAGGCAAATGGATAGATTTTGAGAATACCCTCCTGAGTGAGGTATCACAAACCCAGAAATATAAGCAGGGGATGTACTCACTCAGTAGTGGACCCTAAACAAACAAACAAACAACAAAAAAGCAAAGCATGCACAAGCTGCAAACCAGAACCACTGTACAGCTTGGGATCAGAAACACCTTGAACTGACTCTCTGGATCCCACTCCCCCTAGAGGAACACCTGACTCAGTCTCGATGTTGAGGTGAGAAAACTGGATTTGCCAGGAGTGGAGGCTGAACTGAGCAATATTGGGACATTGGGACCTGCTGCCTATGCTGGGGGGCAGGATGGGGAGATGTGGAGAAAAGAGAATGACCTGATGTGGTGGGGGAGGGAAGGGACCTTGAATAAAGATATACAAGGATAGAAAGTGTGACTTCTTTGTTCCTAATAGTAATAAAATAAAATAAAATGAAAAGCAAAACAAACAAACAACAAAAAAGGAGCTGTACTAAGTGTTGTAAAATTGATGAGTGTAATGAAGAAAAGAAAAAAATGTCTCAAACAAGTGAGCCTACACTAGTGTGCAAAGTCACAGTTCATTTCTGGAAAACAGTGATATTCAAATAAAACCTTTACAGAGACACACATGTTGGTGTTTGCTCTGAGGGGTCAAAAAAAGAATCACAAGTAAAAGAAATAGAGGAACAAAAGCCCTGGGGAGCTGAGAAAAAATTACATCATTTGCTTTCAGATATTTAGAACATGAATGAGTGTTAAGAAGATGTGGTAATTTACATATAATTGGTTCCCATAAGCTCATAAACACTGTTTGGATGTATAGCTTTGTTAAAGAAAGAGTGTTACTGTGAGGGTGGACTTTAAGGTCTCATATATGCTCAAGCTATGCCCAATGTTTCAGTTCATTACCATTGCCTCTTGATTGAGATGTAGAACCCTCAGGTTCTTCTCCAGCATCATCTACTTGCATGTCACCAAGTCTCACCATAATGATAATGGACTGAGCCTTTGAACTGTAAGCAAGTCATTTCAATTAGATGTTTTCCTTTATAAGAATTGCTGTATTGCATGAATTGTACAAATTGTCATGTTTTCTATTCACAGGAATAGAAATCCTAACTAAGATAAATTGGTACCAGGGACTGGAATATTGCTATGATAGATCAGAGTATGCTTTTGTTTAGAGGAATGTGGACTTTGGAATTTTGGATTAGCAGTTGAGCCAGGCCATGGTTGTGCATGCATTTAATCCCGTCATTTGGGAGGCAGAAGCAGGTATATCTCTATAAATTCAAGGCCAGGCAGTTCTACAGAGTGAGTTCCAGGACATCCATGGCTAAACCCTGGAGAAACGCTGTCTGAAAAACAAAAAACAAAAGAAAAGGAAATAATGGAATGCTCTAAGTGTGGCTTTGATGAATCATACTAGTAGGAAGTTGGACGGCAGTGATGCTGAGGGTAATTTGAACAGTGCCAGGCTGGCCCAGAGGTTTCAAAGGAGAAAAAATGTTACTATATGGCCTAGAGACTATTATTGTAATGTTTTGGCAATGAAAATTGTTGCTTTTTGTCCTTGTCCAAAGTCTACCTAAAGCTAAATTGAAGAGTTTGAATTAATTCTGTTAGCAGGGAAAATCTCGAAACATCTTAGTATTGATTCTGTTGTATGGTCATTAGTAGTTACTCTTACGCAGATCTATAATGAAAAGGAGCAATCTGAGCAAGAAAAATACAAAATGTATAATTTTAGGAGAAAGAGGGCACCTGGAAGTAAAATAGAGCTAAGTCTTGTGTTCAAGAAGATAAACAGATAAAAAAAAAAGCCTGATGTTTAATAAAATGAAGGTAGTGGTGGGTGGCTTCAGAGTAAGGCCTTACCTAACTAGGCTTCCAACTTGTGAAAAGGAATTAAAGAATAGTTTAGGTCCAGGTGTGATGGTACATGCCTTTAAGCTCAGTAATCAGGAGACAGAGGCAAACAGACCTCTGAGTTCAAGGACAATCTGGTCTACAGAGCAAGTTCCAAAACAGTCAGTCTTAGGCATTAAAGAAAAATATTAAAAACAGAAAACTGGTGAAGTTGTAATTGATGGAGGGGGCCATGTTCCAGTCCTAGTAAGCAGCAGAACCTGGCATCTTCAGCCATGTAGTTCTGGCTTTAGAGTCAAGGATAGAAGAAAGGGGTTATGGAATCTCCCTCTTAGACTAAAGACTGAGGACAGGCATGTGTCAAAAGTGTCCTTAAATGGAGGTCCAAAGAAGTCATTGTGTGAAGCGATGAAGGTGAAGCCTGTATTGTCTTGGAGATCTCAGAAGATGTTAGAAATGCCAGAGTTACGGATACCTGTTGAGGAAAGCTGCTAACTGTAAGTGGAACCAGCCCAAGAGAAACAAGTATATTGCAGTCAACAAAGCTGAATGAAATTGGAGATCTGAAGAGCGCTTTCAAATCAGGCATAATGATGCTGAGTTTGGAGTTTATCCAGTTTGTTTTGGGTCTTGCTTTGCTCCAGTATATCCTCACTATGCTTCCTTCCCTAAATTTTGAAATGGATAATGTATATCATGTGCTATTAAAAAAAAAAAGCAAGTCTAGTAGTATTCTATCTAAAACCATCTTACCCTGGGCTGACTTTGGTTTGGAGACTTTTAAAAACTGCTTTTATTTTCTTAGGTGTTATGAGTGTACTTAAATTATTTACCTGATCTGGACTTAACTTTGTTAAGCTATGTGTATCAAGAAAATTTTTATTTTTCAATTTTGTAGAGTACAGGGTTTTTGGTTGTGAGCCTAGCCTTTAACGTCTGAGCTGTCTCTCCATCCTGAGTACATTTTTTTTTTAAATTATGGTTGCTTTTTAAAAATCTTCTCTCCACCACTTCCTAAATATAACACCAGTAGCACAGGCACTAAGACCAACAATCAATAAGTGGAATCTCCTGAAGCTGGGAAGCTTCTGCAAAGCGAAGGACACTGTCAATAGGACAAAACACCAGCCTACAGAATGGGAAAAGATTTTCACCAACCCCACAAGTGACAGAGGACTGATCTCTAAGGTATATAAAGAGCTCAAGAATTTAGATCCCAAAACCTTGAATAACCCTATCAAAAAATGGGGTACAGATCTAAAAAGGGAATTCTCAGCAGAGGAACTACGAATGGCTGAAAGGCACCTGAAAAAGTGCTCTTCATCTTTAGCCATCAGAGAAATGCAAATCAAAGCAACTTTGAGATACCACCTAACACCTGTTAGATTGGCTAAGATAAAAGGAACAGATGACAGCCTATGCTGGAGAGGATGCGGAGCAAGGGGAACACTCCTCCATTGTTGGTGGGATTGTAAGCTTGTTCAGCCACTTTGGAATACAATATGGAGGTTTCTCAGAAAATTGAGAATCAATCTCCCCAAGGACCCAGCAATACCACTTCTGGGTGTATACCCTAAAGAGGCACATTCACACTCCAAAGGTA
>PVIH01014813.1:0-52171 GCA_004025045.1 Sigmodon hispidus
GTGACTCCCAGTTTTGAAGGTACAGTGAGTTTGTGCCGACAACAGAGAGATGGATTTTGTTTCTTAACACATTTACCTTATCTGTGTGTTTTGACAGGTAAGTTTGGGCCATGAGTGTTTGAAAGTTTTGATTACCTTCATTTTCCTCTGCTGTTTGTCTTCTTTTTTAATTTTTGTTTTGTTTTTGTTTTATTATTATTATTATTATTATTATTATTATTATGAACAAAGAAGTCACATTTTCTGTCCTGTATATCCTTATTCAAGGTCCCTTGCCCCTCCCACCACATCAGGTCATTCTCTCTTCTCCACAACTCCCTATTTTGTGTTTCAGTAATATAGCTTCATTTTTTTCTCTCTACAGTCTTGTGGTTATATTTATTTATTTCTCTCTTGAGCCTCAAGTATTGTTTCTGGTATTTTCTGTTTATATCATGGATTTTTAAAAATTATTCTTCCAATGATGACAGATAATTTTGCTGGGTACTAGATTGGCATCCATGATTATTAAGCACTTGACATACAGTGAAATAAGTTTTTATAGCTTTTAAAATTTTCATTGAGAAATCAGAAGATAATTTGGTGAGTTTTTTCCTTTATATACAACTTGTGATTTTTCTCTTGTTACTTTCACTATCCCCTTTTGGTTCTCTTTATTTAATATTTTATAACTATAATTTGTGGGACGTTTCTTTTCTGGTCTCATCTGTCTGGTGTTCTGTATGCTTCTTCCATTTCTATGGGTATGTCTTTCCTTAATTTGAGTAACTTTTCTTGTTGGAGATCTGGTCTAGGCCATTGATCTGGTAATTTTCTCCTTCTTCTACACACATATTTGCTTTTATCTCTTATGTCATCCCACAGTTATTGCATGTTACTTTTGTGTACTTATATTTTTCATATCCTTTGCTTGTGTGGTCAATCTTTCTATTTTATCTTAAACTCCTGACGTTCTATCTTCTACTTGTTTTATATAAATTGTGAAGCTTTCCTCTGAATCACCTAATGAGTTATGGAGCTTTGAAATTTCTTTTTAATTTCAGCTGGAATTTTCTTCAATATTTCTATTTTGTTACTGAGTTCAGATTTTAAATCCTAAATTGTGTCTTATTATTTCATTCAACCATATATTTCTATTTTCTTGGACATAACTCAGACATTTACTATTTATTTCTCTAAGTTATTTAAAGTGTTTTTCCAAGTTTTTATTAAATTTCTTGAATTTTTTTTGATAAAGTTTAGATTGTTCTTTTAAATTATAATTTCTGGAGTTGACTAGAGAACATTTTATATGACTACTGGGCCTGGAGAGGACATATTGTCCTGGCCTTTCCTATTTTTTGTGCTTTAGTGGAATGACCTAGGCATATAGACCTCTTTTCTTGGCTATGTATCTAATGTGAGATTATAGTCTGCCTCATGATGATGGGATACTGCAGGATCTAGGTGAACAAAACTATATGAGAATGAGAATATCACTGTAACTTGAGGTTTTATAGCCTTACCAAGCAAATCTGGTTACTCTCTCTGCATATCCTGTGGTAGGCCTGGGAGTATATATCTATGGTGGTACAGGCAGGGTTGGCTCTGGGAGGAATGATTGATTATGTGTTATGGTTTAAATGAGAATGGTCCCAATAGGCTCATATGTTTATATGCTTGATCCCTAGTTGGTGGAACTAGAGAGGATTAGGAGGTGTGGCCTCTTTGAAGGAGATTTGTCACTGAAGTGGGCTTTGAGGTTTCAAAAGCCCAAAGCACCCCAAGTCAGCTATCTCTCTGTGCCTTGTACTTGTGGGTCAGCTGTCAGCTCTCACCTACTGCTCCAGCAACGTGTCTGCCTTCCGGCTGACCTCTTTGTGATGGTCATGGACTCTGATCTTCTGGAACCGTGAGCCCCCGAATTCATGTTTTCTTTTATAAGTTGCCTTAATTATGCCATTTTTGACATGGCAATAGAAAAATAACCAAGAAAAGCCAG
Source organism: Sigmodon hispidus (assembly GCA_004025045.1). NCBI lineage: Eukaryota > Metazoa > Chordata > Mammalia > Rodentia > Cricetidae > Sigmodon > Sigmodon hispidus. The sequence goes on from PVIH01014813.1 coordinate 1,982, forward strand.
TGCAGAAGCTGTGTGACTAGGGTAGGTTTGGAAATGTGCGGATGGTGCTGGTGGGTTCTGTGGAGCTCAATAAGCAAAGCTGATATGGGACCTATGCATTCTGAACGAGGCCTGGACGTGTGAAGATTGCAGTAGGGGGTGTGGTTCTGGGTGACTTTCCAGTGCAGGCTAATCCAGGAACTGTGTGATTGAGGGTAGGCCTGGGAATAACGTGATAGCTGATCTAAGGGTTTCTTTGATTCCTAAAAACTCAATGTTTGCACAGTAAAGCCTATTTCTCTCTGCCATTGGACTTTGCCTAAAAAAGACCTTCCTGTTAATGTTAAAGTAAATTTTGAAGAATCCTTCATGTTTTTGTCTAAGTGTGCTAAATTTCATTTCTTAGTACTTAAACATTTAATTTACTCAGAAATTATTGAGGATTTTTTAATAGCTAGTTGTTTAAAGTAACCATTTAAATACCCAATGTTTATTCACTGAATTAAGCCATTCTCCAATGTGTACATGTATATCATCCTCATATTGTACATACATTGTTATTTAAGTAAGAAAATAAATTACTTTTTATTATGTGAAATCTTGAACTGACATTGCATGAATAACCACACCCAATATTTTTGTTCAGCATTTCCAATGTGAGAACAAATATTGCTTATAAAAGACAGCATCAAGGAGAAATATATCATGTTTATGTTAGATGAAGTATAGTCAAGCTGGCCCTGGTGGCCATAGACTTATTATCTCAACCACTCAGAAGATTGAAGGAGGAGAATCTCAAGTTCATGGCCATCCTGAAAATCCTAGTGAGAAAAAAAGTCACAAGAGAGCTGGAGTTGTGCATCAATGGTATAAGACTTGCTTAGATATTAAAGATCATAGATTCAATACAGAAACCCAACAATAAAGTGAATGACAAAATAAAATACTAAAGTGCCTTGTAAATAATGGAACTAATTAGACTGACCTGTATTGTTTTCTAAGTGTTTTAGTGTGACATTTCTGTGGCACATTCTAAAACCTATATAAAATTTCAAACAGATGATGATTCATTCACTACTTAGGTTTTATAGTTGAAAAGAAAACCAGAAATGTCTTAAAATTGCTGGTGTGGATTTTGAAAGTTCTTGGAATATTGTCACTCCTGTCAAATCAGCGGGTAGTGAAATGATCAACATGACACTTTTATTGGGAAGTGCAGGGTAACTGATGGAAAGGGATTTACTTTCCCAGTTAAATCTCACATCATTTGAAAATGCTTAGTTAATTCTTCAAAAAAAAAAAATCCATGTTAACTTACAAGGCAAATAATAACCCACTAAATATAACAAACCACACACATCCCTATAATTCTACAAATTAATGGTTGTATACATAGTGAACCCCTACCATGGTCAAGAAAGCTAAATCAGTTATTTCTGCAAGCCTCTCTAAAACCAAGTACTTAAGGAGGTGCCACAGATTGGAGATGGTAGGCACTAATAGTACTTCTCTTGCTGACAACCCTCCAATTTTAGAAATAATTGGGTACTTTTTATTCACTTTTCTGTGTGGCATTAAAGGCTCACATTCCTTAAATTGCAATGTGACATTATTCTTGAAGGATCTTCCACAATTACCCCCCCACTCCTCAATCTCAGTAGCAAATCACAAAGGAAACAGTAAGAGAAGTGAGGTCAGGGTTTTACTGAATGCCTTCCTTAGTATTGAGGTTAGGTAATAATTTAATTAAATTAATTAATTAGTTAACTTCTGAATAGCTCTTATTTTTTGAGGTGACTTGAAATTTCTTTATGTCCAATAATCTCTCTTTTTTTTCCCAGCAAACAGAACAGGACCAAGACCAGCTTCTGTGATCTCCTGCGATGAGTTGAGTCATTGACCACATTTATTTAAACTCACAAAGCAACTCCTATTTTGGAAATGTGAATTCATGCAGTAGCTCTTGGTGGCTTCTTTTTTTTTATGATTTTCATTGAGCTGGAAAGATGACCTGTGGTTAAGAGCACTTACTGGTCTTCCACAGGAACAGAGTTCAATTCCAAGTACCCACATGGAGCTCCTAACTCCATCTCCAGGGGACCTGGTACCCTCTCCAGGTCTCTGAGGACACTGTACTCATGTGCATGTCACTTGCCCCACATTTTAAAATGAAACAAACATATATTGACAAGTTATTTATTTACTTGAGTGTGTAAGTATATCCTTATGTGTCTATGCCATGGAGGGTGTCAGATGTCATCCTCTATTGTTTTGACCTGTTCTTTTGAGTAATCTTATCTACCTGAGGTAGTCAGCAGATCTCAGGGATTCTATTATCTCTGCCTCATTTGGAGCTGAGGTAATAGGTGTGAGTAGGATGATGACTATAGTGTTACATGGATATTGTTATCCTAACCTCATCTTTTGTGCAGCAGGGATTTCATTATTTGCTTTTTGTGCCAACCCTTAAAGACATCATCATTTTTCAGTTGGAGATCTGATGGTTTCTTGTGATTTTGTCATTGTATCATTTTAAATTAACATAACATATCATAAATACTTAGAGAAATGAACTTATTGCGTTTTTGTCTGTCCAAATTCATTCTAGTCTCCTACAGGAAAGGCCAATTGATAGGGTGTCAGTGACTGGTGCAGAATCTGTTTAATGGCCAAGGAACTATCTTTCACATTTTTCTAAACTTCAGATGGGGAAATGTTATGTTCTATGTAAACCTTCCTAAATCCTTTCTGTTAAACTGAACCTTCCTTTTTTTGGTAAAGTATAATTTGATGCAGTTGAAGGCTGTACTTAAAAGCTATACATAATGTTTCAGCTATATGCTACTGTGCATGCAGCACACGACTCCAAATTATGGTGTCTCAAAACAACACATTTATATTTCACAGTTCCATGGATGGGTTGTGCTTTGTGGCTATTTTTTATGTAATCTTTTTTATAGTTGTAGGCAGACTGTGTGTGGGCTGGCATCATGAGAGCTTCAGCTATGATGCTCATATGAGTGATGATGTCTTTCCTCATGAGTGTGGATCCTCACTGAGGTGGCTGAAACTATTGATCATTGGCTAGGCAAGCCTCTCACTGTGCATATTTATGAAATTAGATATCATGGCTCTTGTGTAGAATGACAATGGCATTGTTACATATTTCTTTGTTATTCTTGTCACCCTATTTTACTTTATTTTTTAGAAAATAAAGTCTTTTTTTCTATGTAAATAAATAAATAAATAAAAATAAAAAAGAAGACATGGCTCAATCAATTATGGGATACCTCCTTTTGTCTATCTGTAATTTCGGCTCCTCTCACATTTTGTTTACCAAAACCCAAAACTTCTTAGAGTCTGAGGTATCTTTAAGAATTCTGTAAGATAAGCATCCTACAAATTTCATCTCATGTTATCTAGAGTGGCATGTGCAAAGGCCAATCAACAGTGCAAACCCAAGATTCTGGCTGGCATAACACTTTGGCAAGTTTATGTTTCTGCTTTGTAAGAAATGAACCAAAACTCTTATGTGCTGCAGATGAACACTCTTTAAGAGCCTCATTCCCAAACTCCATGTTCTAAGCTTTCTTTTTGTATACTGCTGTAGCTGTGTGGAACTTAGATTTTATATTAATCTTTTGTGTTCCATTATTCATTTTTTTTGCTTCATATGTGCACAAATGACATATTTTTCCAAGATTTCTGTGTTTTGAGGCACATTTGATTTTTTCTTGCAGTTTTAGCCTATGTTTTCTATTGTAATGTTTGTTTTCACGAAGCAGACACTTTTCACCCAGGAACTAAATGGTTGGTATACAGATGCTGCATTATTGCATGGTGTAGATTTGATACCAGGATGGCTTTGAATGTTCTAGCAAAAGAATTTTTTCTGTGTGAGCCATGCTGCATGGTTCACCATGAGATGTTCATGTTATTTTTTTTCTTCATTTGTTCTGATATGATATCCACCACATCCAACTTCAGCACCTGGCAGATTTAAAGCCCTCACTCAGAGAAAATAAAACTGCTCCTGCATTTCCAAATATTGCCAGCTGAGGGAGCCCTGTGGTAAGAAATGGCTGTAAAAGATTTGAAAAATTTGGACTTTTTTCTAAATCATACTCTAATGGCTCTTTCTCTTCAGTTCTGTTTCTTTCTTTTTCTGTTCATTTTTGAAATTCTTCCAAGATTGAAAAATTTTGTTTAAAAATTGAAAATTAAACTAAATTTAAAAACATAGTCTGTACTGTGCCAAAGACTTGCTAATTTTCCTATTCTGCGGTCTACATTTTACTAGCGATTATGTCACTGAATTATTATAGTGAAATAGCAATACTTTGTTTTGATTTTTAAAGACAAGGTCTCACTGTGTAGCTCTGACTGTTCTGGAACTCACTATGTAAAACAGGCTGGCCTGAACTCAGAGATATACTTGCATACAGCTTTTGAAATAGGAATATTTTAAAAGGCTCTTACTGGTAAGGCATTTATAGAACACCAATATTTTTTCTTTTATTACAAATAGCTTCCCCCCCATAATATATCTTGATTACGGCCTCCCCTCCTTCTGCATCTCTCACCTTCCATTCAGATCCACTCTGTTTCTGACTCTTACTAGAAAACAAGCAGGCTTGTAAGGGGTAATAATAAAATAAAGTAACACAAAATAAAATTAGAACAAAACAAAAACAAACACATCAGGGTAGAACAGAACAGAAGAAAAAGAATAAGGTAAGGAAGGTACAAGAAACAGATATAGACACAAGAGAATACCAAGAGTCAGAGACTCACTCGTTCTCACAGTCAGGACTCCTATAAAATACCAAGTTAATACATGTGCAGAGAGGACCTGGTATAGACTCATGTAGGCCTTGTGCTTCTGCTTCGGTCTCAGTGAGCTCATATGCACCTTGTTTAGTCGATTGAAAGGTTCTTATTTTTCTGCAGCTCTCTCTATCCCCTCTGGCTCTTACAATCTTTCTGCCTCTTCTTCCATGGGATTTCCTGAGCTCTGGGGAGGTGTTTGCTGGAGACCTCCAATTTAAACTCTCTCTCTCTCTCTCTTTCTCTCTCTCTCTCTCTCAGATATATATGTATAAGATATATATATATATATATACTGTCTAGCTGTGGGTCTCTGAATCTCTTCCCATTTTCTGCCTGAGGAAGCCTCTCTGATGATGACTGTAAGGCAGTGATCTGTGACTATGGCAGAATATAATTAGGAAACATTTTATTGACTTTTATTGTCTAGACAAGTCATGTTTGATTTTACTCTAGGTCTCCGTGATATGTAGGCTTCTTGGTTATCTAGGCAGTATTGGGTATGGGCTCCTTCTTTTGGAGAGGACCTTAAGTCAAATCAGACATTGGTTGGCTATTCCTACAAGTTCTGTGCCATCATTCTTCTTGCATATTTTGTAGGCAGGAAAGAGTGTAGGTCAAAGGTTTGGTAGCTAGGTTGGTGTGAACATTTCTCTTTTGGTAGCCCTGCTGAGTGCCTTCACACACCAAAGAGACTAACACCTAGGGAAGAAGGCTCTTTGCAGGTACCAATTTGATCTCTACATGTTCAATGAGCTGTACGGATGTTGTCTTTGGGAATGGGACAACACTGTCCATTTGTGGATACTAACCCCCTGTCCTAGCTTCAGCTGGGTTGTTTGTGGATCTTCAGTTCTTAGACAACAACTCAATGGAATAGAACTCAGTCTTCCTTGCCTGGCTAGAAGAGATGGACAGTTCAGACTCCATATTAAAAGTCCTCACTAGATTCATGCTAATATATTGCAGAAAGTTTCCACTGCACTAGGTTTCCACACCATCTTCCAAAAGCCTCCTAATTCTATCCATCTCTCTTCATACTCTCTCCTTTCATTTCATCTTCCTTCTCCCTGATCCCTCCTGCTCCCATCCTGGCCTGTCCTATTCCATCTGTAAAATTTATTCTATTTCCCATTCCCATGGAGATACATGTGTTTCCCTTCTTCACCTAACCTTTCTGGATCTATGGTTATCATTTACTTAATGGCTAATATCCACTTATAAGGGAAGATATACAATATTTGTCTTTCTGCATCTGGGTTACATCACTCAGGATAATAACATGAAATTATTTTTTTTAACAGCTGAGGATTGCTCCATTTTGTAAATATATCACATTTTCTTTATCTGTTCTCCTCTTGAGGAAAATCTAGGTTGTTTCCAGTTTCTGGCTATTATGAATAAAATGCAGCAATGACCATAGTTGAGCAAGTGTCCTTGTGGTAGGATGGAATGGCCTTTGGGTTCCATGTATATGGCTAAGAATGGTATAGCTGTGTCTTGAAGTAGACTGATTCCCAATTAGCTGAGGAACCAGCATATTGATTTCTGCAGTGGAGGTACACGTTTGTACTGTCACCAGCAACTCCATACCCTTATCAACATGAGTTGTCACGTGTGTTATTGATCTTAACCATGATGACAGGTGTAAGATATAACCTCAAAGTGGTTTTGATTTTCATTTCCTTGATAGCCAAGAATGCTGAATGTTTCTTTGTTTATCAGCCATTTGAGAGTCCTCTATTGAAAATTACCATTTTTTTATTTTTGTTTTTTTATGTTTTGTTTCTTGAGTTCTTTATATATTTTGGATATTAGGATTTAGTAAGAAACAAACAAAGAAAAACCACCCCCAACAACAACAGCAACAAGAATCTTTTGCCATTCTGTAGGCTATAGCTTTGACCCATTGTCATATGCCTTAACTATCAAGAGATCTTATTTACTAATTGTTGATATTATTGCCTGCACTATATCAGTGTTCTGTTCAGAAAGTCAGTTCTTATGCCAGTGTGTTCAAGGGTATTCCCCACTTTCTCTTTTATAAGATTCAATATATTTGGATTCATGTTGAGGTCTCTGATCCAGTTGGACTTGAACTTTGTGCAGGATGATAGGTATGGATCTATTTGCATTCTTTTGCATGCAGCTGTCTAGTTTGACTAGCACCATTTGGTAAAGATACTTTTTCCTCTCAGTGTGTTTTTCTGGCTTCTTTATGTAAAACAGATTCAGGTGTTTATATGTATGTGGTTTTATGTCTAGGTCTTAATTGGATTCCATTAACCAATGTGTCTGTTTTTATGTCAATACTATGCTTCTTTATTACTATTGCTTGGTATTGCAACTTGAAATCATGGATCATGATATCCCCTGAAGTTGTTTTATTGTTCGAGATTATTTTAGTTATCCTGGGTTTTGTTTTTTCTTATGAAGTTAAAGATTGTTCTTTTAAGATCTGTAAAGAATTGTGTTGGGGTTTTAATAAGGATTTAACTAAATCTGTAGATTACTTTGTTAAGAGGATCATTTTTACTACGTTAATCCTACCAATTCATAAGCATTGGGAGACATTTCCATCTTACCATGTCTTCTTCAGCTTGTTTTTCAGAGACTTGAAGTTTTTGTCTTACAAATATTTTACTTGCTTGCTTGGAGTTACTTCAAGATATTTTATATTATTTGAGGTTATTGTACAGAGTTGTTTTTCTGATTTCCTTATTAGTTGGATTATAATTATTATACAGGAGGGTATGGTGGTTTGAACATTTATGGCCCCCATGGACTCTTGTGTTTGAAATCTTGGCCTATAGAAGTGGCATTATTAGAAGGTGTGGACTTGTTGGCATGGATGGGGTAGGTGTTAACACTATGGAGCCAGGCTTTGGAGTGTCATATGCTCAAGCTATGTCCAGTGTGGGACACAGTTCATTTCCTGTTGTTTGAGGATAAAGACATTGAACTCCCTGCTCCCTCTCCAGTACCATATCTGCCTGCATACTGCTTTGCTTTTAGCCCTGATGAACTAAACCCCTGAAACTGTAAGCTAGCTCAAATTAAATATTTTTCTTTTTAAGAGTTTCTGTGGTTATCGTCTCTCTTCACAACAATAGAAACTTTAGCTAAGACAGTGGGCAATTTTTGTTTTGAGTCTTATATTCAGCTTCTTTGATAAAAGTATTTATAAGTTATAGTTCTCTGGTGGAATTTTTATGGTCTCTAATAGTGGTAGTTTGACGAAAAATGAACCCCATAGGAAATGGTGTTATTAGAAGGTGTAGCTTTGTTCAAATAGATATGGCCTTGTGGGAGGAAGTGTGTCACTGTGGGGGTAGGCTTTGAGGTCTCCTATGCTTAAGCTACACTCAGTGACACAGATCACTTTCTATTGCCTAGGGATCCAGATGCAGAACTCTGAGCTCTTTCTCCTGCATCATGTTTGCCTGCATGCTGCCATGACCTGCCATGATAATAATAGAGTAAGCCTCTGAAACTGTAAGCCACCAAAACTAAATGTTTTCCTTTATAAGAGTTGCCATGGTCGTGGTGTCTTTTTTACAGCAATAGAAACCTCAGCTAAGACACTTAATATATACTATTATATCATTTGCAAATAATGGTACTTTGACATTTTACTTTTAAAATTTTAGTCCCTTGATGTTCTTTGTCTTATTACTATAGCTTGAACTTTAAGTACTCTATTGAAAAGATATGGGAAGAGTAGGTAGCCTGTAATATTCCTGATTTTAGTAGAATTGCTATGAGTTTCTCTCCAGTTAATTTGATGTTGGTTATAGACTTGCTATAGATGGCTTTTATTATGTTTAGGTAGTCCCTGTATCCCCATCTCTTCAGGATCTTTATCATGAAGGGGTGTTAGATTTTTGTCAAAGATCTTTTGTTTTGCATCTAAAGAGAGGATCATGTTGTTTTTTTCCATTAATTTGTTTATGTAATATATTACATTGAATCATTTTTGTATATTAAATCATTTCTGCATCTCTGGGATGAAGTCTACTTGATCATGGTAGACGATGATCTTTTTAAAGTGGCTTTGGAATTGGTTTGCAAACATTTTATTAATTATCTTTGCATCTATTCTCAGAAGGGAAATTGGTCTGTAATTCTCCTTTTTGTTGAGTCTTTATGTGGTTTGAATATCAGGGTAACTGTGGCCTCATAGAATGAATTGGTCAATGTTTCTTCCGTTTCTATTTTGTGAAATAATTTGAGGATCATAGTGGTTAGCTCTTATTTGAAAGTCTGCTAAAATTCTGTGCTACAACCATCTGGGCCTGGGAATGACTTTATCTATCTATCTATCTATCTATCTATCTATCTATCTATCTATCTATCTATTTATTTTGGTTGAAGAATTTTTAATGACTGCTTCTATTTCACTAGGGGTAATAGTTCTACTTAATTTGTTTATCTGATCTTGATTTAACTTTGGTAAGTGGTATGTATCAAGAAATTTGTCCTTTCTTTTTAGGTTGTCCAATTTGGTGGAATATAGGTTTTTGAAGTTTGTTCTTATGATTTTCTGGACTTCCTCAGTTTCTGTTGATATGCACCCCCTTTGTTTCTAATTTTGTTAATTTAGATTTTTCCTGTGTCTTTAGTTTGTTTCGATAAGAGTTTGTCTCTCTTGTTGATTTTCTCAAAGGACAAACTCCCAGTTTCATTGATTCTTTGTATTGTTGTCTTTGTTTTTATTCAATTGATTTCTGCCCTGTGTTTGAATATGTCATGTTGTCTGCTCCTTTCAGTGTGCTTACTTCTTTTTGTCCTAGAGATTTTATCTATGCTGTTAAGTTTTGAAATCTCTCAATTTTTTCTTTTTTAAATATGTAGGCACTTAGTGCTATGAATGTTTCTCTTAGCACCTCTTTTGTTGTGTCCCCTAAGTTTGGGTATGCTGTTTATCCATTCTCATTAAATTCTAGAAAGCCTTTAATTTCTCTCTTTATTTCTGTCTTGAACCATTTTTTCATTCAGTACAGAGCTGTTTAGTTTTCATGAGTTTGTAAGGTTTCTGTTGTTTCTGTTGTTGATATCCAGCTTCAATCTGTAGTGTTGTGATAGGATGCAGGGTATTATTCTAATTGTCTCATAATTGTTGAGACTTGGTTTGTGTCTGAGTATGTGATTAGTTTCTGGAGAGAGTTACACTAGGTGCAGAAAAGAATTATATCCTTTGTGTTTGGGTGAAATGTTCTGTAACTCTCTGTTAGGTCCATTGGTTTATAATGTCTATCAGCTTCAGAATTTCTGTTTAAATTTGTCTGGATAACTGTCTATTGGTGAGAATGAGATACTAAAATCTCCTCCTAATAGTGTATGTAGGTCAATGTGTGATTTAAACTGTAGTAGAGTTTTTTTTCCCACACTTGATTCCCTTGTGTTTGGGACATAGATGTTAAGAATTGACATGTTATATTTGTAGAAATTTACTTTGATGGGTATGTAGTATCCTTCCCTAACTCTTTTGATTAGTTTTGGTGTAAAATCTATGTTAAGTATTAAAATGGATACACCAGCTTGCTTCTTAAGACCCTTTGCTTGGTATATTGTATTCAAGCCTTTAATCTGAGGTAATATTTATCCTTGGTGTTGAGGTGCATTTCTTGCATGCATCAGAAGGATGGATCCTATTTTTGCATCCATTATGTTGGTCTTTTTGTTAGGGAAATAAAAACATTGATATTGAGAGATACCAGCAACCAATGACTGTTGATTCCTGTTATTTTTGTTGTTGATGGTGTTGGTGATGCTTGTGTATATTGCGTGTGTGTATGAGTGTACATGTGTATGTCCTTCCCTTCTTTTGGTTTTGTTCCTGTTGTATAGGTGTTGTTTTCAACAGTATGACCTTGTTGTCAGTTTGTGGAGAGCATCCTATAGTCTGGGCAATAGCCTGGGTTAGTTGAGAGTTCCCATGGGGCTCCTTTGGCCAACAACTCATTTAGATGTAATCCATTCCCAAGACTGGAAACTTCATTTGCTGACAAAAATAGCTGGATGGGACTCTATCTCCTCCGTTATTTGGCAATTTCATTTAGATTGCCTTCATATATGTATTATTAGGTTTCCATAATCTTCAAATGGTGTTTAATTTTAGCTGTCTCTTCTAATATTTCTATACCAGCTTGACTCATCAATTGACCCTTATCTATTTTATTTTCCTTTTCTAGGGAGAGGTATTTGTCCTGCCTAGTCTCTCACTTTATACCCAACCTCTGTGCCTGATTATATGTGATTTCAGAGCTAATTTATATATAAATGAATATACACCATATTTGTCTCTCTGGATCTAGATTACTTCACTCAGGATAGTTATGTCCAGTTTCATCCATTTATTTGCAAATTTCTTCACCAGTAGTTTTGATCATAAGTGTGGTCAGAGCTGAATGGATGCTAATAGGTAATATTTTTTATTTACTCCATTTGATTTGACTTAACTCAATTATTTAATCTCTCTAAATCTTCAACTTTAAGTATGAATAAGAATTCTTATGTAAGTTAATTGGGGTTATCCTGTGTGCCAGGCCAGCCATCTCCATTTGATTTGACTCTCTGGACTCCCTTCCCAGGAGGCTGACCTTTAGGAACATTAAGAGCTGCTGTGTTTGTTTGTTTGTTTGTTTGTTTTGCCACTTGGAAGTCCAGAAAGAAAGCCTCTCTGGGGGATGCTGTCTCCACTTCTCCCTTACAGGTTTTTTATGCATCTCTTTTGTGTTCTAGGAACCCCTCTCAGATTCGTTCCCTTTCTAAGGACAGGTTAGTGGCAGGTTGCTGCCACCAGCATAAGGGTATAACATCATTTTCTTTCCCTTCTATATTCTGTCATACAATCCCTTTATCAAACTTTTTTTTTAGGATAATGCTAATTTGACAGTAGTTTCAATTTTTTGCCCTGGGCTGGGTTTGTTTGTGAACAGAGGGCTTTGCATACAGTCCTGTCCAGCTCAGTGTTTTTTATTGATACAAAAGAACTTGAAGCATATAATTAACCTTACACATAAATGGGTTCATTGAATAAGCCTAGGGCTTGAACTATGATTTAATAAACTCAATACTACTTAAGTAAAATACTTGAATATTGTGGGCTTAAATGGCATTTAGTGGAGAAAGTTCTAGTTTATGAGAAAAATTTCGGTAGTGCCATGATTTCCCTGCTTACTCTTTCTTTTTTTTATTTTGAATAAAGTCTCATTTTTTTATCCATGTATCTTCTTGTTCAAACCTTACTCTCCTCTTGTCAAAAATTTTAAAATCACTTTTTATTTATTTATTTATTTTTGTGTACATGTGTATGAAATGGAACAGAAATGAACCATTTAGTTCATTATGATCTGAATTACCATTTTAATTTTAGTGATTGTGCAAACTTTCTTTTGAATTTTAATTTGAAGTCATGTTGCCTTTGATAAATTCATTAGTTAACTTTGTTCTTAATTTATATATTAAAAGCTTTGAAACATAGGGAATTAACTATATCACCTACAATGGTGCGTGTGTGTGTGTGTGTGTGTGTGTGTGTGTGTGTGTGTGTGTGTGTGTGGTGTTAATTGCATCTCCAATTGCAAACAATAATTGACAAACAAATATTACGGCCAGATTTTAAACTTTACTAGTATATAATAACCATTCTAAATTCAGTAGTTTTTTATGCACATGCCGTCAGTCTTTTTTTTTTTTTTTTTTTTTACCTTCTGAGTTTTAATCTTGATTCATGCAAATCTTTGTCCTGATGAAGAAGTTAATTCAGAGCAATCTGCTGCTCACTGTACCATGCCTGGAGAAAATGGAAAGAGTAGCTATTAAATCTGCAAAGACATCAGCCTATAGCAGTTTTATCTCCTGTCTACAGTGGGAATTCAGAGTTGCCCATTAGAATTTAGACATATTAGAGAGTATGATTCAGTATTCAATTTTAGGAAGCAACACAGAATCCTGGAGTGCAAAGGCACTGAGATCCTCAGACCCCATCCTCTTGATGACAAGACTGATTGTCAGATGGAGAATAGTAATGGAAGCCTGAGGTAGAACTCAGGAATCTGTATCAGCTCTGCATCTGAAAGAACATCCTAGTGAACTAAGTCTTCCAACTGGACAGTAGCTCTACCAGCAGCACATTATTTCTCAGTGTCCTTAGTTGGTGGATTGAGGTTTTTCTCTTCCTAATTTCTGAGAGGGTAGACAAGTTTAAATGGAATTTTATGCTGCCTGGTAAAAATGCTACCTAAAAAGACAGGATTTTCTGATTCTCTCTAAATGTGACAGTACGTGATTTGCCCAGCTTCAGGAACTTTGAGCTGTGTTAATGAGGTGAGAAGCATCTCTATACAAAAAAACAAAACCAAAAACAAACCAAACCTATAAAATTTGCATGTCATCTTTCCATAGTGAAGACAAGTGGACTTTAAACAAAAAGCAAAGCATTCCCAAGCTGCAAACCACAACCACTGAACAGCTTCTGATCTGAAACACCTTGGAGCCCATGGTGTTTTTAAAAATCCTATAGGACTTGAAATGCAGTCTATTGCTGGCACAGTCATTCAACTATTAATATTGAGACTCTATTTGGATTTGGGTGGAACATACTGGGGCAGTGTGAGACAAATCCTCGTTGCAGAACTGAAACCTGCACAAGAAGCAAAATGAACTGCCATGATGTTAGGTATACATTGTTTGTTTAGGAATTTTCACTTCCTCCCTTCCTATTCCCCTCTCTCTTCCTTTCTTTCTCCCTTCCAGAGGAAAAGGGGGAAGAAGGAAGGAAGAAAGGAAGGAAGGAAGGAAGGAAGGAAGGAAGGAAGGAAGGAAGGAGAAAGTGGGGCTTGATGGTGGTCTGAGCTCAGGAATCCTTATTTTTGAGGACAAGTTTGCAATAGGACCCAGAAACACCTCTTCACCACTGGGTGGCTCCCATAGACTGTCAGGGTCTCGGTTCCCACAAGTAGAGATGAAAGCAGACAGGAGCTGTGGCATTCTGGGGAGATGGTCCCTCTTTGGGGTGTTGCATGTAAATATGGGAGTTGGCTAGCAGGAATCATCTACCTTTTTGTAAGCATATCTTCATTTTTGGATTCCCAGAATGGAGCAGTTCAGAGCCTCCAAAGTGAAGCCTTGTTTTGATTGCTGAGGAAGAAACAGAGCCCTGAGGCTGACTACTAAAGTGGTCAGACCTGCCAGATGTAGTCTACCCAGGAGAGTTAGGATTTGGGATCTCTTTGTTATTTTTGAAGTTCAGTTTCTTGAATTAAAAGTACTTTCCAGATCTGAGAAAACCCCAAACAAAAGAAACACTAATTTAAACGCAGCAAGTTTTTTGCCTGACCCTTTTTCCCTTACATTTTATAAATAAGACCCTGGGAGAGAGAAAAACAGGCATGGAAATCATCCAATTCTCTGATTTGCCATCTGTCATTATTTCCAAAGACAGTCCCTGCCCTTTGAGACAGTCTTTTGTTTCACTGGTCCCTAGAAGAACTTGGAACCTGGAGGGCTGTCAAAAACATTGCCACCCTCCTTGCCTCCCTGCGTTCCTTCTTGTCTGTTCTTTCTTCTTTATTGCTATGTAGCCCAGGCTGGCCTCAAACTTGAAATCCCCCTGCCTCACCCTTCAGGGTTCTAAAATCATGTTTGTGAAGTTTCTTATGCCACTCTTCTTATTCATGTCGCAGACCACATCCAGCCTTTCTGGGATAACAGGTATGTCTGAGCAGGTATACCCAGCTCAAGATGTGCACCATGGTCAAATCTGGTAGAACTGCTTTTCATTCCAGGGTTCATTTCTCCTTATGTAGGGGCCAGTGGTACAGCTAATTCAACAGGTAGTTTTTTTAAAAAAAATATAGAATTAGCTGATTTTTCTTTCTTCTTTTTTTTAATTATTTTTTTTCCATACCCACCACTGCTCTCTCTCTCCCTCCCTTTCTCCCCTGTACTCTCCTCACCCCATGCCCCTCTCCTTTCCCCAGGGAGGACAAGGAGTCCCAAGGTGAGTCAATTGGTCTGACATATCCAATTGAGGTAGGTCCGAGTCCCTTCCCCGTTTCAAGGCTGAGTAGGGTGTTCCTCTGTAGGAAATGGGCCCAAGAAGCAAGTTCATGTGCCAGGTGGTTTCATAGTGGATAGGATCGAAGTGCTATGTGATGGGGGGATTCTGACAACAGGATAACACAAAACTCTTTGTCAGGTTTTGGTTCCCTCACCCTCTGGCCTCTTAGCTCATTCTCCACACTACTATGTTCCCTAAGCAGCATCCAGCTGCAGGGTAGTCTCTGAATTTGCGTTCTCAGTCCAGGTTCAGATTTGGGAATGGTCAGGAGCATCACTGTGTTCCAAGGCTTGAACTTTTATTTTCTCTCACAGTCAACAGCTGAGTTACTGCTCCCACATTGGAGAGCTATTGGTACCACCCTAACTAGTAACACAATTAACAGTGATTCCTATTTGGCCATCTGGACTTTACAGAAGTTATCCAACAGCTAGGGCTTTTGTAGGAACAAGAGGAAACAGCTGTGGTGGCTATTTTTGTTTTTCAAATTGACTACATCTGGAATTTATTAAAACTCAAGAGGCTGGGTACACCTGTGAGGGTTTTTTTTTTTCTCTCAATTAGATCAGTTGATGTGGGAAGACACATTTTAATCTGGATTTTCTGCGATGTGAATACATGTATTTAACCCAGATCTTTGGAGGTGAGAAGATCCACCTTTAATCTGGATAAAACCTCCTGGTGGCAGCCTATATAAGGTTATAAAAGAAGGATGCTTGCACTATTTTACTGGCATTAGATTCTACTTCTTTGGGATTCTGATGTATACTGAAGACCAACTGATACATTCAGCATCATGGACTGAATAATAACTACTAGATTCTTGGACCTTCTATTGATAGATAGCTATTGTTGGACTAGCTGGACCAAAGCCTACAAGCCATTCAAATAAATTCTTGTACTCCTGTTTTTGTGTGTCAATTTGACACAAGTTAGAGTCATCAGAGAGGAAGGAGCCTCAGTTGACAAAATGCCTCCATGATATCCAGTTGTAAGGTATTTTCTCAATTAGTGATCAATGTGGGAGGGCCCAGCTCGTGTGGGTGGTGCCATCTTTGGATGGTGGTCCTGGGTTTTATAAAAAGCAGGCTAAGCAATCCAGGAGAAGCATGCCGGTAAGCAGTTTTTCTTCACGGCCTCTGTATCAGTTTTTGCCTCCAGTTTGAGCCCTTCTTGATTCTCTATCCTGACTCCCTTCAATGATGGACTATGATCTGGAAGTACAAGCCAAATAAACCATTTCCTCTCCAACTTGCTTTTTGGTTATGGAGTTTTGGCACAACAATAGAAACCATAACCAAGACAAATTGGTACCAGCATATTAGGCTATTGCCGTGACAGACCTGACCATGTTTTTGGAAGAATTGTGGAAGGACTTTGGAACTTTGGGCTAGAAGAGCCCTTGAGTTTGTTAAGAGCTCTGAGAGATGTTCTGTGGGAGTCTGGAAGGTAAGAATGTTGAGAGCAGTGCAGAGGATGGAGGCCTGGCTTGTGAAGTTTCAGAGGGTAAAGACTATTGGGACAATTTGTTATTCTGAATTAAGATTCCATGGTTCTGGTTAGCTGGGGCTCAAGAATCAGCTGTGATTAGCAAGATGCCAGAACTACTAAAGCAAAACTTTGCTTTGCCAGGATACATACTTGATGCTGGTCAGCTGGAGCTAAGGAATTAGTGGTGATTAAGAAGAGACCAGGATCACTGAGGTGAAATCTGAGAAGTGTTTCTTGGGAGCACAGAGAAGTGTTCCAGCCCGGCCAAGGTTGTACCTCGTGCTGGCAGCTTGACTTTGTAATGTGCAAGAGTCACTCAGGTGATAACTGGTTTTGAAGACATGAAGGAGTTATGGAGAGCAGATGAGGCTTGTCTCTGTGAGAGGCCAGGAGAGGCCTTTGGTGAAAGTGTAGCCTCAGTGGCAGTTGAAGGCTCAGGACTGAAGGAGTCATACAAAGAAGTTGAGCCTTGTCACCATGAAGAGAGCCTATGAGAGACTATCGGTTTAAGTGAAGCCCAGCTGAAGGAGAAGGCCCCAGCATTTTGGAGATGCCAATATCTGGAAATGACCACCAAGGACTCTAGCAGCAGTCAAGCCAGCTGGAGCCTGTAAGACAAACTGTGTGCTGCAGAGTTACAGAAGAGACCCAAGCCCATAGGAGGAGTCCAGAAGATTGAGTGAATCCCAGATAACTGAACATTGTTACTTATACTGTTGGAGTTTGGTTTTGCTTGGTTTAGATTTTGATGTTGCCCTGGTTCTTCCTTCTTGAAGAAGGTATTCAATTTGATTTTGAATTTTAAAGGAGCCAATAGATAAAAGACTTGAACTTTTAAAATAGATTGGATATTTTCAAGAGACTGAAATTTTAATGTGTTTAACTTTGTAAAGACTGGAACTTTTAAAATTATTTTTGATTTAGAGACCTTGGGGATGAGAAGAAGGGCTGTGGCTTAATAGTGATGTGTGTGTTTGTCAAGTTGACAAGGGGTCAGTTGTACTATCTGGTTTTCTGTGTCAACTTGACACAAGCTGGAGTCATCAGAGAGGGAGGAGCCTCAGTGAGGAAACGCCTCCATGAGATCCAGCTGTAAGACATTTTCTCAACTATTGAGTGACCAGTCGGGGAGGTCCCAGCCCATTTCGGTGGTGCATCCCTGGGCTGGTGGTCCTGGGTTCTGTAAGAAGGCAGGCTGAGCAAGGCAGAGGAAGCCAGCCATTAAGCTGTACCTCTCCATGGCCTCTGGGTCAAGTCCTCCTCTATGATCCTACTCTGTCTGGGTTACTGTCCTGACTTCCTTCAATGATAAGCAGTGATGTAAGTGTAAGTCAATTTAACCCTTTCCTCTCCAACTTGCTCTTTTGTTAGGATGTTTTGTCACAGCGATAGAAACTCTAACAAATACAACCCCATTCATTCATTCATTCGTTACTATTTTTAAAATTGGGTCTGTTCTTCTAGAGAACCCTGATTAATACCTCAGGTAAGGGTCAGACATTAACAGTTTTGATGTCATTCCCTCAATTTATCCACATTACTAAAAGGACGAATTTCCTGTCTACTGGAAAATTTTTGGTCTGTCTTTTGCTTTAAATTCTCTGTTTAATTCACACTACACTTGATGAAAATTACATTTTGGAAAAGGTGATTTTCTGGGGGGAGGAAAATGTATTTACTCAATCCTTTTCTATTGAACAGCATACTAGTTATTTATGTTATTTATGTTATTACCCATAACTATGTAACTATGAGTTTATGTTATTACTGGTAATAATGTAGCTATGAGGGTATAAATACACAAAACTCAGGCACAACGGGGGAGGCTCAGGAGGCCATTGGATATTTACCATTTGGATGGTATTTATTGAGTGTCAAACATGGGCCAAAAGTGGTTTACAGCCAGTATTTCATTTAACATACATCCCAATGCTGCCAGAGGGATATTACAGTTTTTGAAAAATTAACAAGTGGCGGCATATCTAAGACAAGGAGGTGACAGACTTTGGAACCAGAATTTTGTGATTGTAAAATAGACTGTTGTTTCAGCTCTGCTTTCCTACTTAAATGCCCATTATTCAAATGGAATTTGGAATCATTAGAAGGACAAGGCTTATGTTTTTGCCCTGCACAGACTTGACGGTAGCAGCTAGAGTTCAGGTATTTCATATTTCCTTCATCTTTTCTCTTGTTGGTGGGAAGGAAGAGTGATACGGAAATTAGAATATTGATAGGCCTGCAATGTAATTTTGCTTAGGAAATTACTGTGAACACTGGCAAGTCCTTAAAGGAAAGTGGGAACCCTCATAACCCACATTTCTGCCCATTGAATCTGTGCTGTGCTCTTCCTTTAGAGTGTGCGCTCACCAGAGAGTCCCTAGCACATGTTTGCTCCTCGCTTGGTACTTTGTTTGTCTCTGGTCCCTTTAGCTGGTTTCTCTCTCTGATGCTTACACACAACCTAGCAAGAGACCTGGTCAAGGGCAGATTTAAAAATGATTTTATTAGGCAAATATTTATAAAAACTTTGCTTCGTATATTTTGGAAGGTTCAGATTAGCACCTCACAAACTTTGCTCCTTGTTTTTGTGGTATTGTAGTGTGCCCGACTGTATCATACTTTAAGGAGATAAAATGAGTAGGGACCTGGTTTCCACGTAAAGAAATATGTCTGAAAATCTTATGTAGCCAGGTGAATTTGAAGGTCAGGGTGTCTCACTTAGGAGTTGAAACTTCAAAATGAGGAGAGAAAAACAGGCTTGAGGCTGAGAAGTTTTGGTTACTCCTTCATCTTCAGGTGTTTGGCTACACCTGAAGATGAATGTTTGCGAGGGCAGAATGAGGAACCTGAGTTACAACGCAGTGGCTCCATAGTGAAGTGACAGGTCATTTTGGGTTCTAAAAAATTATGCTGGAGATAATGAGTGGTTAGGTTGTGGGTTGCTAATTTGTTCATTTATTATATCTTCTTTTGCAAACCTTGTGCCTGTGGGACAAATACTAAAAAGAAATGTCCTACATGGGAAATCATGCAGTGATAATGCCAGTGTTCTTATTTCCTTAAATAAATGGCTATTTCTTCCCAGACTTTTTCAGCTACTTTGTTAAGTGTTCTGAACTGGATGTGTATGAGTCAAGTGCTTTTATTTATTTATTTATTTATTTATTTATTTATTTTTCTTTTCTTTAATTTATTTTTTTTATTACAATAAAGTCATATTTTTTATCCGCGTATACCCTTGTTCAAGCTTCCTTTCCCTTCCCGCCTCTTCCAAGTCACTCACTCTTCTCCACATCACTTTATCTCCTCCTCAGGAGGGTTAGGGTTAGGGTTAGGGTGGCGATTTGGCTGGGAGGGTCTTTCTCAGATCTTTCAACAAATCCTACCAGGCGTGCTCCACTAGAACGGGTCAATCCATCTCTTAGGAGGTCTGCCGCGGGTAGATTTGTTCCTGGTTGCATACAAGAGGCTTGTGCACAGCTGGTAACCAAGTTCAGACCAGCTCCGTGGGTGAGTGAGGAACCCGGCGGGTTTGTAGAATTAGCCCCATGTTGGGCGCCAATTATCTCGGTAAAAACCTGCCCTGAGATATGTTTTAAACGGGGTTTATTTTGTGAAATTTGTTTACAAAACAGAGCCGGTTTTAAGAGAAGATGACAGGATGAGGTTGCAGTGCACCGCAGCCTTTTAAGAAAGATTTTTTATCTTTACGCCATACGTCCGAACTCCCGGGCAGCTGGGCCAGACTGCGCACCCGTTCGGGGAACTCTCGCGAGAGAATGATGACTTTTTGTCTTGGTCTTCTCTCTTGAAGGTCTACTTTTGGAATTTTTTTTAGTTAACCACGCCCCACTCATCTCTAGTTTTATGACGCGATTGTTTATATATATAGTTTCTGATTTCCCGCTACAGTAATTCTCTTTCTTTGTTGCATCTTTGAGTGGCTTGGATGTCAGGGTACCTGTAGTCTCATAAAAAGAGTTTGGCAATATTCCTTCAGTTTCTATTGCATGGAACAGTCTGAGAAATATTGGTATTAGTTCCTTGAATGTCTTGCAAAATTCTGCACTAAAACAGCCTGGCTTCTTTTTTTCTTTTGCTTGGAACACTTTTAATAGTAGCTTCAATTTCCTTGGGGTTATATGTGTATTTAGATCATTTATCTAGTCTTGATTTAATTTTGGTAAGTGGTACCTGTCCAGAGAGCTGTCCATTTCTTTTAGATTTTCCAATTTAGTGGAGTATATGTTTTCTAAGTATGACCTAATGATTCTCTGGATTTCCTGGGTATATAAGTGTTTGTCTATCATTCTAGTCTTTGTTGATGTCTTATAACATCTTGGGTAGATTCAGAGTATTACTAATTACTTTCAGTTTTTGGAAAAAGAAAAATTGAATATGTGCCAATTTATGCCTCAGGAAATTTAAGCTTCTCCTATGTGACTCTTTCCTGGATCCAAATTCTAGCACAAGGAGGCTACCAGTACTCTGAAAAAAGGTCTCTGTTACTCCACATTCTCTTCTTTCTTCTCCACTCAAATGTTTTTCAGAATGGGAATCAGGAAGGAAAGAGGAAGTCAACTTGGCCACAATTCCTTACTCAGAGCTGGTGTTACTCTGGCTGTCTCCTGATGGCTGACAGGAATGCAGTGGTACACTGGAAAATACATAACAAACATTTTGAAAAGTGTGTGTGTGTGTTATCCAGTCCTAGCAGAATTAAAAGCTAAGGAATTCTGATATATCTCAGTGGTACAATGCTTGCATAGCATGTATGAAGCCTTAGATTTAATACCTAGTGCTATAAAAACAAACACACAAAACCCAAACCATATTATTTTAGTGTCCTTCCTGTCACTGTGATGAACATCATGACTGAAACAGCTCAGGAAAGAAAAGGATTTATTCAAACTTATATAGTTTATAGTCTGTCCTGAAGGGAAGTCAGGGCTGGAACTCTAGCATGAATCTTAAACAGAAACCATGGAAAAATGTTATCTGCTGGCTTACAGGTACATGAGAGCTTTGTTATGCAGCCCATGACTACCTGCTCAGAGAATGGTGCCAGGCACACTGGGCAGGGCTCTCCTACTTCAATTAACAAGCAGGATAATCCTTACTGACATGCCCCTAGGCTGATCTAGTCTGAGAAATCCCTTAACTGAAACTGCTTTCTCAGCTGACTCTAGGCTGTGTCAAGTTGGCAGTTAAAACTGACTAGGGTGTTATTTTATAACAGATTTATTTGAAATTTTACCATAAGAAGATTTTACTAATTTAAATAAGTAATGAAATCCACAATACACTTTACCACAAACAAAAATAATAGCCTATTATTCCTCAGAATGCTCCAAATTCATGTGTGTTGCCAGCTTATATTTGCAATTAGTGTAAAAGTAGGTATGGAAAGTAATATATTATTAAGTAAGACTTTATTTTGCTAACTATGTGGGCTGCAGCTTGCTGATACCTGATATAGGCAGTCAGTAAAGCTATAAGTGGAGATTTGATTTGTTGTATATGTAGGCTCCATGGCGCAAATGCTCTCACCATAGTTGGTTATAAGGTGCAAGGTCACTGAAGACAGGGCTGGTGCAGTACTCCACCTAATTTTCTCTGTGTCAAAAATAATACTTAAAAAACTGCTGTGGTTTAAATCTAAAAATGTTCTATGGTGGCCCAGGTGATAAAGGATTTGGTTGCCAGCTCATGGCCTTGTGATTTGATCATAAGCATTTTAAATCTATCATTTATTTGTGAGTTCATAGCCAAATGAACTATTAGGAGGTGGTACCCAGATTAAAAATAAAAGTAGAAATCAGGAGAAGAGTATATGTTTTCTAAGTATGACCTAATGATTCTCTGGATTTCCTGGGTATATAAGTGTTTGTCTATCATTCTAGTCTTTGTTGATGTCTTATAACATCTTGGGTAGATTCAGTCAGCTTTACCTGTTAACTAGCACAGCCTAGAGTCACCTGAGGAGAGAGTCTTAAGAGAGTTCTTGTGTCAGATTGTCCTGTGGGCATGTCTGTGGGATATACATGTATATATTTATATATGCTGATTATTAATTGATATAGGACAACTCCTTCATTGTTGGTGGCATCATTACCTAGCCAGGTAGTTCTGGACTGTGTAAAATATCCAGATAAGCATGAGGATGTGAGAAAGGCAATAAGATGCATTCTTGCATGGTTCCTGCTGTTTTTTTGACTTGAGTTCCTTGGTCAGAGATGATGCTGTATGGTGCAATAAGCAGATCTTCCTTTGAGTTTTGGCCTTGCCTTCTGTCAATGATGACTAGAGCCTGTAATCTAAAATAAATGCTTCTCCAAGTTGCTTTTGTTCAGAACTTTTAAATTTATTATTTATTCATTTATTTAATCACAGCAACAAAAATCAAGTTAGGACAAAGATATGTCTTATTAATTCTCAGCTGACTCTCTTCTTCCTGGATATCAGTGCCTGTACTTGGGCTCTGAGATAATAAACTCTCACCTGGCTTTATGCTATAACTATTGGGTTATGTACTCTGTAAGAACCTACTACTAAAATTATTGAATTTTAAAATGTCAGTTTTGTTTGAACAAAAGAAAAGTAATTCCTAAAACTATGTTATAGGTAGAGAGAAAGTGGGACTATTTGTTTTATTCTCATTCACAGGCATAGAGAACTCCCTCCAACCATATAGATGCTTGCTACATTTCTTAAGTAGAAAGAACCAAGTTGATCATGATTTCAGATGAGACATCAAAAGCCAAAACCTAAACAAAGCTGTCTATAAAACAGCCTTTAATGGAAAACCTTAGTAGGGTTTAAACTAATGTTCCAATCTCCCATCACATTTTATAAGATGTTGCATGATACATGTCTATCATAGACTTATTAGCCATACTCTGTTGTTAAAAACATATTGTACCAACAACCTCCATGAATAGCAGGACTGTACACTGTAGGGCTCCATCTAGTCTATTTTTTTCATGCTGATGAAACCCAGGTGAGTGTGGCTCAAGCCTTGAGAATTACCACATGCTGATAGTGCATATAAACATGGGCATTGTGCTAAAGAAGATAAGTCAATCATACAAGGACATGATTTGTAGGTATTGCAGGGAATCTGAAAGCTGGACACAAACAGATGTTGACTAGGTAATGAGAGGTATAGATCAGAAGCTGGGAAATCCACATTTTGTTACATGTAAAATGAAGCAAACCAGTCTGCATAAATATTTTTTTATTTTCCTCCAGAAGAAACTGGTTGTTGACACATGGACTGTATGGACAAAAATAAACACAACAAAACAATAATACTGAAAAACAAAACAAGACAAAACTTCTTGTGCTTATGCAGAGGGAGCTTGAGTCACTTGGGATTTTGTTGCTGCACTTCATTTTGTTACTTAAAAATTTAATACTATATATTATATACTTAAAAATCAACATCATCCATTCTAAGAAAAGTGTTTTTTTTAATGGAAGAATGTAGTCATCCAAGATCTGACCATTTAGACCTACTCATTGTTGCTGGGCTTTTTCCTTTAATCACATCATGTCACAGTTTAAATATGTCAGTACACTCTTGAGTCTCTATGGTCTCTACATGGCACAGAGGGAAATGGTTTACAACCAAGGATTGACCTCTGATGCCAAAACTCCCACCATCATCTATAAACACAAAGCTGACCGACCCAAAGCAAGGGGTGACCATCTCTAGTGTTGCTCAAATGATTGTTTACATTTCTTCTTTAAAGTTTTCTCTACAAATATTTCAACCTAATCTTAGGGTTTATGGGATATTATTTATCACTGCATCCACTTTTTTATTTTTAGGGAAGAGCCCTTATTTTGAAGATCAAAATTGATATCTTCAATTGATCACCTCAATATACCAGTGGCTCACAGTATCCTTCCTTCCAGTTAAGCTCATGGTTGAAATGTGGCAAATATATATAGATAGACACAGTGAGATTCTTCTCAGCAGCATACAAGAATGATATTACGATAGTTGTGGTAACATGAAGGAATCAAGGGAATTTTGGTGAATAAAAGAGTCCAGGCCCAGAAACTGACCATACTGTGCAATTCTGTTTATATGGTAGTAGTGGAAGGACAGACAGCAATGTTAAGAGAGTGAATGGTTAGGGATCAGGAGGATGGGGCTGCTAAGATCCAAGCAATGGATCTATTCAGTATCCTGATAGGAGTGATGGCTATGCAAATCTACATCCAAGTTAAAATATTTACATGTATATATCAGAAATGTTGCTTTCATTGCATGTTTTTTTTTAAAATTAAACAAAAACAGGAATTAAAAAATATCCATTCTTAGAGCTCCATTGTTTACCCCAAACCTACTTTCAACTCCAGTCTAACTATCTCTGAGTTTCTCTTCTTATTCTGAAAGGTTGCCACTGAGTGAATCATTTATCATTGGGTTCTTATCAGCAACAGAACTCACTTCCCAGACCAATAATTGTACACAGAATAGCAGGATGTGCTGCCTACATCATTTATCATAGGCACTTATCAGTAATTGTTTGGCATTGTTGCTTTTCTTTCAGGTGGTCATGTCTTGTTTCTCTAAGAAAACTAGAAACAGCACTTACTATGTGCAACACTCTTTCTGTCTATATTGTTATTTTTCATTTTTATTCAAAATTTTTAGATGAGGCAACAAAAACTTGTATATTTACAAGAGGTGTTCAGAATTACATAAAAATAGGCATGGTGGCATGCACTTGTAATTTCATTCTGGAGGTTTGAAGCCTAGCCTATGCAATGAGAGCCGTCTAAAACACAAAAACAAACAAAACCCTTCAACATCTTACCTGGAGTTATTGTGATATTGTGATGGTGGGTTACAATGTGCCTCTGTGTGAATGAGAAGAGTCAGAATCACAAAGAATGAGCTGGACATTTCGAAGGTGCAAAGGGAGTAATGTAGAAGAGCAGAGAAAACCACGGAGCAATCCAGGACACCTAAAAGTTTATAGGGACAGAAGAGAAGCAGGGACCGTATGGAAATGCTAGCAAAGACTACATGTAAAGAACAGCCAGGAAGAAAACCAGAGGGATCATCAGGCTTTTCTCAGCAATAATTATAAACTGTTTTAATTCTCAAAAAGATGAAAACTAGTGACTGGATTAAAATAGAAACAAAAGCAACAAGATCCAACTGTTTGTCTCCAAGAAACATAAATTTATAACAAAGTCAATGACAGTTTGGGAGCTAAAATATGAAAGTCAATTTACTAAGCAAACAAAAGCTAAATATAAGATATGGTAATTACTGAAATATCTCATGAGTGGACTTCAAATAAAAGTCAGCTGGAAATGAAACAAAGAATTGAGTCTTAAAACATAAGCAAATCAAACAATCCTTTAGCTGAAAAACAAATTCTAGTTGTTATTTAATGAAAACTCAAAGCCAGATAATGGGGAAAAACCTGGGATATAAGAAAGAGGAAACAGATCACAGTCAATGCTCACCCAGCCAACTTCTCAGTGTAAAAGCTATCTTCAAGAGTCCTCAGCCTGGCTCTTGCTTCTATAGAATTCCACACTGTCTACCTATGCCTGCTTAAATACCTTCTTTGCCCAGTTGTTTTACTTCTGGGTTTGACTCTGCACCTTATTGCTAGTTAGGATTAAAGGTGTGAACCATTACTGTTTGGTAGTTTGGCCTTGAACACTCAGAAACACAGATCTCTGTTTCTGGAGTAACAGGATTAAAGGCGTAGGTCACCACATGGCCTTTCCTCTGCTGGGATTAAAGGTGTGAGTTACCAACTGTCATTTCTGTGCTGGGATCAAAAGCATGAGTTACCACTCTCTGAACCTCCTGGCTTGACTGTGGGTGGATCTGTTCTCTGATATTCCAGACTGATTTCATTAAGTATAAAATATATCACTACATTTAGCCACATTAACCAAAGCAACAGGAAAAACATAACTTAATAAAAGTAGATTTGAAAAGGGGAACAGAAGCTTCCTAGCTTCAGGAGATCCCACTTATTGATTGTTGGTCTTAGTCTTATTTGCCTTATCACCCTTGGTAAGTCATACTTACGATTTTTATCTTCTTCATAGTTATTGCTAACTTACCAGCATTTTAAATTCATTTTACTGTTTTTCTTGATAAATACAAAATAAATAAAGAAGGAAAAAAAAACCTAGTAGGTGGGTCAATCATTTACAATGCAACAACTTAATCTCACTACAAGAAAAAAAAAAGGGAACAATACAGCAGATACAATGAAATCCAAAAGATTGTTAGATGTTAGAAGAAGCCAATTGATTTCCAGATACATATATTCTATCAAGTTTAAATCAAGAGGATATAAACAGCACTAAGAGATCCATAACAAGCAATGAAACTGAAGTATAATGTGAACAAACAGAAAGTTAGAACCAGAGAGATAATGAGTGCTAGGTTCTACTAGAACTTTAAAAGAGAGCTAATACCAGATCTCCTAAAAATGTTCCATAGCCTAGAAAGAGAAAGACTAGCACCAAATTCAGTCTTTGAAGTCAGCATTGCATTGATGCCACTGGATAAGAATACAACAAAAAGATAACTACAAATTAATTTCCCACCAAAAAATATGTGAAAAATTCTCAATAAAATTTTTTTTAGCCAAATTTATCAACTAAAAAGGTCATGCATTACCACCAAACCAATATATGCATAAATTAATGCCTGTATTTATAACACACCAAGGCACTGACAGAGAGCACATTATCTGTTCAATTAATTAATAAAAGCGTACTGACAAGATCATCATCCTTTTATGATAAACCCCTGAAGAAGTTAGAGATAGAAGGGGACACACCTTAACAAAACCATGAATATATACAACAAATCTTTAGTAGCATTATACAAAAGAAGACATGTGAGAGCATATTCTCTAAAATCTAGAGTAAGATGAGGATGCCACTCATTCTGCTTTGCTTTTAATAGAATACCGTAAGTCTTAGGTAGGCAATGAGGCAAGAGAAAGAAAACAAATGATATATATATATATCTTTCATATGTATATATATATGAAAGAAAAATTCAAATTATCCCTATTTGCTAATGACTTATTTTATTAATAAAGACCTTAAAGGAGAGAAAACGTTTAGATTTGATAATCACTTTCAGTGAAGTAGAAGGGTACAAAATCAATACAAATGCTAGTAATCTTTTTATATACAAATAATTTGCTGAGAAAGAAATCAGGGAATAGAAGCATTCACAGTAGCTTAACACAAAATTAACCAAGACAACCAACCAAAATCAGCTAGAAGTATCTTAACCAAGGAGACAAAAGACACCCATAGCTATTACTTCAGCATACTTGACAGAGAAGATGCTGAAAGATAGAAAGATCTCCAATGTTCATGGATTGGCAGAATTAATATTGTTTAAATAAGCATGTTACTAAAAACAACCTTAAGATTTTACACAATTTATGTGAAATATTCTCCATAGAACTAAGGTAACATACTACTAAAATTCCTGTGAATGTGCAGAAGACACCAAAGAGCTAAAACTATCCTTACAAGAAAAATGCAGTGTTGGAGCTATTCCTGATCAGAAACTACACTACAGAGACATAATAACAAAGGAAGGGTGATGACATCAAACCAGCCACACAGAGAAGTGGAAGAGTGCAAAGACCTAGGAACACTCACACAGCTACCATCTAATCTTTGAAAGTCACTCACTGGAAAACAGCCTCTTTTATAGATGACAGGGAGAAATAGATGTAGAAGAAGCAAGATATACACACATTTCTTGTTTTATACAAAGTAAGCTAAAGATGATCGAGGAATTAGTGCAAAACTCAACACTGGAAAGTCAGTTGAAGACAGAGGCATAGGGAAAGACTTTCTGAGTAGCACAGGAAATAATGTAAAGAATTCACAAATAGTGTCACACAGAATTTAAAACCTTCTTCACTACAAGGAAAATATAAGCGGAGTGAAGAGATCATCCTCAGATTAAGAGAAAATCTTTTCCAACTATCCTTTCAATAGGGATTTGATATCTAAGGTATATCATAAAGTTCCCAATTTAAACATCTAAAAGCCAAACCATTCTATTAATAAATGGACTAAATACAATACAGTAGTATAGTGTATTTAGTCCATTTATCAAAGTCAAATAGTGAACCAAATACACTTTCATTATAGAAGAAATCTAACCAGGGCTGGAGACATGGCACAGCCACTAAAGGCCAGGCTTACTACCAAAAACTTAAGAACTTTAATCAACAAATAACCAACAAAGTGTTCAAAAAATTTTTAGCCATCAAGAAAATGTAAGTCAAGACTGCATTAAGAGTCTCTTTTACCCCAGTCAATGTGTTATAGACAAAGCAAATTACAACTGGTGCTGGTAGGAACTTGGAAGAAGGAGAACAGGAGAGAAAACTATCAGGAGAAAAAAGGAAGCATGAATACTCCAAGAATAAACACTTTCTCTCAAGGTCCTGAATATGACATGGCCGGGAGAAGAGAAGATCGCAACCTTTGAGCTACAGATTAAAATATATATATATATATCTGCCTCAGGCTTCAAGATAAAAGTTAGTGAGTGAGAACTTCCATTTCCAGAATTTGAAAGCATTGAAAAAATTTAATCTCTCTCTCTCTCTCTCTCTCTCTCTCTCTCTCTCTCTCTCTCTTTCTCTCTCTCTCCCTTCTTCTCCCACCTTCTCACAGTTATATAGGTTAATAAATATGTGAAGAGTTAACTAGAAAGGATTACCATTTACCAACATTAGCCAGCACCAAAGCCAGAAGCAGCCCAGAGCAAACATACAGGCTCTTGGTGGCCCAGAAATTCACTGTACTGGTGTGCAGAGTTCTGTAGGTTTGTAGAGGAATCAGGATTCTTTCACAAAAGGAAGAGCCAAAATGTCCACAAAGAGAGAACTGGAAGAACATCATTGTTATTTGGGCAATGATTTTTAGCTGTAGACTGATTCAAACATTTATCTGAGAGCCAGAATTCACTCCGTTGATGTGGAATGGAGAACCTGCAAGGCAAACATTTAATTTATTTTGCTTGTAAAACATCTGTCTGTGTCACTCTCTCTCTTATTCACACACATATCATCTCCAAACATATTGGATGAATAAGTAATTAAGAGATAGAGTTAGCTACAAAGGGCCCATTTCAGAACTAGAGTCTGGAAACTAATTATTGGAAATTAAATACAAGGTAAGCATGTGCAATGAATGTAAAAATGTTAACTGTTTCATCACTTGGAAGTTATGACCTAGCAAATGTGAAAGAGAATAAAATCAACAAAAATAAAAATGACTATAATAAATAAATGTAGAAACTAAAAGGGCTTTTACTTTCTGGTGAACATAAAGACTATGTTTCATGAGAAATGTACCACTACTTTGGAACTTATTCATTGGAAGAAGAACATAACAGAAATTTACCTAGGAGGATATTTAAAAACTGTTATAGACTCTTACATCATCTAAAAGCTCACCTTTGTTATTAATTAAAATAAAGATTTTTGGATATTATCTGTCCAATCACAGTTTCAGTTGACTTGAGTATAGGGTATGCTATTGCATGATTTTATAATCAGCTATAAATGTAAGACACATGTCTAGATTTTATTTTCAGTATAGGTGATGGATGAGTAATCTTGGTATCATGGGCGATTCATAGAATCTGCTCAAACCTATTACATCAATGACTCTGAAGTGTAAGCCTAGTAATCTGCTACCTGATGTGTATATATGCTTCTTATGGGCCATACTACATCCCCCAGGTACTGGAGAATGGTAATGATGGTCACAGTTTAAGACTGACCAATTAAATATTACTCATTTTGCAGGGTATTGTTTGCAACTTATATGTTAGTCTAGTTCTCCTGTTGCATCTTTGCTGGCTTCCTGTCATTATTATAGAATTATGATCATATAGGTAAAATAATCATTTCAGTGCATTTTTTCATTATCTTTCATCCATCTGTAACCTGGGATGCTTCCTGACTTGTTAACTTAATGTCCCTTGCACTATACGCCACATATGCGTGTGTCATTAAAGCCTTGCTGGCATTTATAAACATATGTGTTTAAACTAAGCATTTTAATGCACCTACTAATGATGTGCAGTGTTTAACATCTGCTAATATACTTAAAATAACTCTGTATGTGTTTAGGCTTTTATTTATACAAGAGAGAGAGAGTCCTCCCTCTAAAAACAACAATGGATAATGCAATGGAGTGGGCAGGAATCATCCCACCTACTTCACGTGAACCCACATTGTGGGAGGAAAATGTGTAATGCAGTCACTTGACTCCATTTAGAAAGTATTTTGGTTTTTTGTAATTGATATAGATTAAGAATTAGGTTGAGACCTTGGCAAATGTGACAGAATGACTTCTTTATTCTTTACTTAAATTTTATCCCTAGTAGAAATAAAAAGAAAAATCTCACTCCAGTAATTGTTTCAATGGATATCTGTATTTTTCCTTTTCCCACATGTGAATGGGGACAACTGAACAGAAAGTGTTCACTATGCCTTCTCAACTTATTGTATTTGGAAGGATGACTAAGATCTTGGCTGACAGACTTCAGAACTGAGAAACTGCTGACTTCCGGTATTACTAAAAGAAAGGCTAGGTGATAATCCCCCATCTCCACTAACACTGCAAAATCAATAGATGAGGTACACAGATGAGTCCATTTGCTTGCTGGGTCATACAGTCCTTTAGAAAGAGAGTCAAGAATTTTGTACAGAGTTTATGAATGTTGCACATTGAGGCTTGCACATGGAAAGAAAAAAAAGTTGATGAATTTCATATTAATTTATAGTTCTTTAGCTATTGGTTTGTACAACTTTAAATCTCTTTTTTTTGAAGAGTCTACTAAAATGTGAAAAGACATTGAAGTAAAATAATCATCTGTGCCTATTTTTTAAAAATATAATTAGATGTTAAATTGTTTTTCTCTATCTCTCCTAAAATGTGATATAATTTGATTTTATGAAAATTCTAACTGTGTTCTTACCTTTTTCAAGTTCCAGTGATGAATGAACCCTGTTTTCAGTCCTACCATTTAAACTTTAGTAGAGTTTCACATAGACAGATAGCAAGTGTTTGTAGTAGGAACAAGCATCAAAAGTCCATGCACTGACTCAAGGGCCTCCAAACTACCAGGAACAAAGCATTCACCTGCCTGTTTCTCTGGATCCAAGTTTGCACACCTACACGTACACGCTCAGCAGTGTGCTCCACATCTCCACTTCTGTCTCCCAGGAGCTTCTTCATTTTGAACACACCTGCAGTCTTTATTCCTCATCCCAGTTTTCCTCTCCGTGTCCTTCCAGTCTGAGCGTGTTTGCTGATCTCTCTACTGCTTGAACTAAACTTATAAGGCAGTTTCCCACATTTTATAACTCTGTCCCATCAAACTCTCTAGGCTTCATCTTCAGAATTTACTCTTACTTCCCTCTCCTCATCCAAGTCACCACCGTTGCTTGCTTTAGCTGGTGCAGAGCCTCCGTGTCTCCTTTTCTACTTCATTATTTATCCTTGACTTCACAACTGTTGCAATTTAAAAAAATAGGCTATGCATGTTACTCACTGCTGAAAGCCAACTTTTATAGTTTGTAATTCTAAACTAAGAATAATATCAAAGCCACTTTCCATTGTCTGCAAGACATCACACACATTGACTGCCCTCTCCTTAGCCTCCCTTCCCATTACTCACTATGCATTTGCCATCTTAGCTTCTGAAGTTTTGCAGAAAATTCAAGGCATTTGAAGTCATAGATTTTCTATTCACTTTACTTTGGGTATATTTTGACTCTGCTTTCTACAAGTTCAATATACAAGAGATGGTGATCTTTTCCTTGGAATTTATCAATAGGATGTATCAGCTTCCTATTGCTGTTATAACAAGTAACCATATACTTTTCATCATCAAAGTGCAGATTTATCATCTTACACTTGTGGATATTGGATGTTTATGATAATTTCACTGGCTGGAACAAAGGTGTCAGATAAACTGCCCTGCTTCCTGGAATATTGAGGGGGTAATTACTTCTCTTGCTCCTATCATCTTTAATGGATGTCTGTATCAGAGAAAATCACTCCATTTCCATTGTCGAAGCTTCCCTATGTCCTCTGCTATCTGCTTCTTCCTTACAAAAATCCTATTACAAGATCACCAACTTAACTGTATGTGTGGGATCCTTTTTTTTTTTTTTAAAAAAATATGGTAACATATTCACAAATTTTGAGGCTTAAGACTTGAGAATATTTGGGGACTATTATTTTACCTACCACATAAATTTGTGTTGTCTCCCCCATTGCTTTCGACAGCTTTACAAGAACCAAGAGAAGTGAGTTTTAGTCTTGAAAATGAAAATCTAGTTTGGATTACTTAAACTTTGACATAAAGCCTTCTCAAGACTGAGAAAAGTTTAGTGATTCAGCTGAGTTCAGTAACCATCATTCAGTTCACACATTTATGGAGTAGCTGCTATGGGCGTGAATCTCTCCACAGTGCACTTTTCTCAGGGTGTATTTCACCCTACTTGTTGACTTTGTGAAATATCATTTTATTCAGATAGTTTTTCACCTTGCCCTGTCTTCAAAGAAGTTATCAGGTTAGTCATTTGGCCGTGACATATATTTGAAATATACTAGTGTCCCTGCATACTTTTTTATATATGAGAGTAAAACTATGGGTAAACATCCAGACAGGCAGGAATGAAGATTTAGATAGAAAGCAACAGAGACAAATCAAGTCTTCTAGCCTGACATTTGTGACAGAAGATGGTGATAGTCCTCAGTTTATGGACAGGATAAGATGATGAGGAAATTGGGGACAGTTCTGTGAAATAATTTTTGAGTTTCAGGAATATTTTATGTTGCTTTTACTTTGGTGTTTAAAACCCAATGATTGTGTGATTTATTTTTTTTTTTGCAGACATGTCACTGTCATTGAGATGAAATATAGAAGAGGCATGGGGTTTCATTGTTTTGTTAGAGTTGTGCTTCTACCCAATACTATATCCTTTCTCTAATCATAACTCAGTTCTTCATTATTTAATGAATATAAACACCACTGCAAATGTCTACATCTTACTTCCTGATATTTCTGCAGAAATGTAAGTCATAGGAGTTGAAAATGACACTGAAGTGATCCTTCATCTATACTTTTTACTAAAAACCCCTTTCCTCTCTATCACTCTCTGTTTTATTCTCTTGTGACAGGCTCTCTCATGGAACCTCGAGCTAGCTGTTTGTGTTTCCTTGGCTAGACACGTGACAGAGACCCATGGACCCTCCTGTCTCTCCTGCCCAATGCTCCTCCACCTTATTTTAAGAGCAAGCTTAACTATTTTTTAAAAGAAGCTTGCATCTTTCCTACCCATGCAGGTAGAATCAGTCATACCTGTGTGTCCTGCCTTTGTTCTTGGTAGTTTTCCTTCATCACTGTCCAGTCTAGCTGTTTAGTTGTTTGCTCATTATCCATCACTTCTCAGGTGGGGGAGAGGATACTCAAGGGAGAGGTTCTGTTGAATTTATAATGAGTCCTTGATCAGAGGACCTAGTTCTATTAATGTAAAACTGGCAACTATTTTTAATTTAAGGAATAAAAATAAAATTATATGTATATGTGTGTCTCTGTACAAATATGTGCAGGTGGCCACAGGGGCCAGAAATATCAGATCTTCCTGGAGCTGGATTTACAGGTGATTATGAACCATTTGAAGTGGGTACTGGGTACAGAGCTCAGGTCTATTGCAAGAGCAGTATGCACTCTTTACCACTGAGTCATCTCTCTAGCCTAGAATTGGTAACTTTCTTTTGTCTATTACTAGTAGCCAGGATCTTCTGCTAAATATTGAATCATACAAAGAAAATATAACAATAATAGTATTTATTGGAAATTATTTTGCCTAACCCTATTTTCTTCCAGATCTCTCCATCTCTCCACCCATTCAACTCCTTGTCTTCTTTCTCTTTATTTTGAAAATGAACAAATAATACAAATAATGATTTTTTTCTAGTTCCATCTAGTTACCTGAGAATTTTATGATGTCATTGTTTTTTTCCCCATTGAGTAATACTCCATTGTGTAAACGTATCACTTTTTCTTTACCCATTCTTCACCTGAAGGGTGTCTAGGTTGTTTCCAGTTTCTGGTTATTATGAACAAAGTTGCTATGAACATAGTTGAACAAGTGTCTTTGTGTTATGGATAAACATTATTTTTGTGCATATGCCCAAATTGGTATTGCTGGGTCCTGAGGGAGGCTGGTCCCCATTTTCTGAGAAACTGCCATACTGATTTCCAAAGTGGCTGTACAAGTTTACATTCCTAACAGCAATGGAAGGGTGTTCCCTTTTATCCACATTATCTTCAACATAGACTGTCATTAGTGTTTCTGATCTTAGCCATTCTGATAGTATCTCATAATCTGGCTTTATGGAGCCCACTTCCTATGGTGGGAGGCCTTGCTCAGCCTTGCTACAAGGAGAAGATAGATCCTGTCTTCCTTTGAGATGTTAGCCTGTGCTGACTGCTCAAGGGAAGTCTTTCTCCCTTTGAGGAATGGATGGAGGGTGAGGTGAGGGAAGCTGGGAAAGGTGGGAAAGGTGGGGGGGATCGAGAGAGGGGGAGGGAGAAGAAAGAGTGGAGAGTATGTAAAAGGAATTATATTAATTATTAAAATATTAAAAAGAAAATGGACAAATAAAAAAGAAATAAACAAGAACAAAGTTAAGAGTAAAAAGACAAAAGAAACCAAACCAAAACACAAGAAACATACAGGCAGATACACATGTACACGCGTGCACACACACACACACACACACACACACACACACACCATAAAAATACAAAATCAGGAACCACAATGCCCTAAAATGCCCAAATAAGACATTATGAGTAAAACATTCTTCAAATATACCATAGAATTAGCTTTGTATTGGCCATTTATTGCTGGACATAGGGTCTGTCCTTTAATGTAGTTTTCTTATCCAGCAAAAGTCCTTTGGAAAAAAACTAAATTTTCTTTTGTGAACTGTTGATAACTGGAGATAGTTTCTGGGTCAGGAATGAAGGCATGTGTCCACTTCTTATCTCAACACCGTGACTCAATCTGGTGCAGGTCCACACAGGCCCTTTGCATGCTGCTGTAGACCCTGTGAGTTTATATGTTCATCAGCTCCATTGTGTCCAGAAGGTCTCTTGCCTTGGTGTCTTCTATATTGACTGGCTTTTACAGTCTTTCTTCCTCCTCTCCTATCTAGTCCCCTGAACCCTGGGGGAGGGGATTTATGAAGACATGCCATGTAGGACTGAGTGTTACAAGGTTTCTCACTCTCCAGTTTTGGGCCTCTGTACACACTTCCATTTACCAAAAGAAGTTTCTCTGATGGTGGCTGAGCAAGACACTGCTTTATGAGTACAGCAGAACCTCATCAGATGTCATTTTATTGCTATGCTCATCTAGCAGAACTGCAGCATTTGGTATTTCCCTATGCCCATGCCTTGTCTCAGGTCCTTTACTACTTGAGCAGTGTCAGACAGATGTTCCATAGTATGGAGTGGGATCTAATCAGACCAGGTAGTTGCTTGGCCCTCCTACAAATTTTGTGGCACTATTGCTCCACCAGTATATCATTCAGGCATGCCATCATTGTAGATTGAAGGGTTTGTAACTGGGTTGGGATTTACTTTCTCCTCTGGTAGTGTGCAGAGTACCTTCCAGTATCATAAACACTGGTGAGTAGGGGTGATGGCTCTAAGTAGACAGCAGCTCAACTTCTGCACATTTAGTAAGGTATGTAAATGTTGTCTTCAGCAATAGGACCTTACTATTAGTTTGTGGAAAGTAACCAATAGCTTTGGCAATCACTCAAGTTGTTTCTTATGGGGTCCCTTTGGACAACTAGGAGGTACTCATATTTGGCAATGGAGGTTTCACTTGGTGGTAGAAAATGTCTTTTGGGGGCTTTCTCTCCCCTATTATTTGCTTATTCCATTAATATTTCTTTCATATACGTATATCCAACAATGAATAGAGATAGAAGCAAAGATCCACAGTAAGTACCAGGTCAAGCAAGCTCTAGGTCCAGCTAGAGAGAGGGAAAGAGAGAGGGGAGATGAGAAAGGGAGGAGGAGAGTGTATATGATCAAAGGGATCGGGATTATGAGGTGGAGACCCACAAAGATGGCTGGCTGGAGCTTTTGGGAGCTCACTGAATCAATAATAGCCAGTGGAGAATCTTTAGGAAAAGGAACTAAACTCTCCAAAGGTAGAAGACTGTCGAATGGCATGGGTAGTTTGTGGAACCTCATGGAGTAGGATCAGACGATGTTCTTGTGCATGAACTGGCATCTTGGAGCCCATTCCCTATGGAGGAATACCTAACCCAGCCCTAACATTGGGATGACAGAATCAGACCTACCTTAAATGGATACACCAGACTGAACTCACTCACCTTGGGACTCCTTGCCCTCCTTGGGGGAAAGGATGGGGAGATGGAGTAAGAGGAGGCTGAGGGAAGATTGGGAGGGAGGAGGGTAGGGAGGGTGAGCAGGGGGATACATGGAAACAACCTTTTTAAAAAAAATATATATGAAAAAAACTATATGTAGGCATCACGTATATAAACTTATTAATCTGAAAAAAATATATGTACTGTAGTAGATGCCCACATGACCCTGCAAATGACCCTGAGTGTTAGCAGTCCCTCCTGGCTTCCCACCCTTAATTCCCCTCCATTTAAATCTCCTTTCTGTTTATACCTTCCACTCAACAGATACAATTGTGTCTGTTGAGATTTGCCTTGTTTCCATGTATGTGATCCATTTTGGAGAAAGTTCTATAACCTTCTGGAAGAAAGTATACTTTTTGTTTGGGTGAGATGTTCTGTAAATACCTTTTAATTTCATTTGATTTATGGCATATTTAACTCCAGCATTTTTTTCTGAATGACATATCTTTTTGTGGGAGTGGAGTAATAAATTCATCTACTATCACTGTGGGAGGGTCAATATATGATTTCATAGTGTTTCTTTTATGAAGTTAGATGTCTCTGTGTTTGATTCATAAATGTTTAGAATTTCAATAGTCTCATTTTTTGAGTATTTTCTTTCCTGTATCATTGGTTTAGTTTTGATTTGAAGTCTATTTTGCCAGATATTAAAATGACTATACTGGCTTGATTCTTGGGTTCATTTACTTGGGATATCTTTTTCCAACCTTTTAGCCTGAGCTGATATCTATATTTGATGGTGAATTGTGTTTCTTTGATGCAGGAGAAAGATGGAGCCTGTTTTCTAATCAAATCTCTTAGTCTATGTCTTTTTTATTGGAGAATTGAGACCATTGATATTGAGAGTTATCAATGAGTGGTGGAAGTTCTTTGTTTTTATGAGTGTTTGTTTTTCCCTTTTAAAATTTGCTGGTATTGGATAATTTATTCCTTATTTTTTTTTGTGTGTGTGTATGTGTGTGTGTGTGTGTGTGTGTGTGTGTGTGTTTTAACTTTTTTAGATTGAAGTTTTCCTTCTAGTACCTGTGTAGAACTGGATTTGCTGATGGATCTGCCTCTATATATACTTGGTCTTTTCCCCTTGCAGCTTTTACTATTCTTTCTCTGAGTTGTTCATTTAGTGCTTTTATTATTATGTATTGTGAATAATTTCTTCTTTATTTCTCTCTATTTGATGTTCTGTACACTTCTTATACCTTGCTTGATATGAGCCTCTTTCTTTTTTTCTTTTATTTTATTATTATGAACAAAGAAGTCACACTTTCTATGCTTGTATATCCTTATTCAAGGTTCCTTCCTCCTCCCACCACATCAGGTCATTCTCTCTTCTCCACAACTCCCCATCCCCTCTCTGGGCAGGCAGTAGGCAGTCCCAAGGTCCCACTGTCCCAGTATTGTTTAGTTCAGCCACCACTCCTGGCAGATACAGTTTTCTCCCTCCAACATCAAGACTGAGTCAGGTGTTCCTCTAGGGGGAGTGGGATCCAAGGAGTCAGTCCAAGGTGTTTCTGATCCCAAACTGTTCAGTGGTTGTGGTTTGCAGCTTGGGAATGCTTTGCTTTTTTCTTGTTTGTTTGTTTGTTTAAAGTCCACTAATGAGTGAGTACATCCCCTGCTTATCTTTCTGGGTTTGTGATACCTCGCTCAGGAGGATATTCTCCAAATCCATCCATTTGCCTGCAAATTTTAGGATATCATTTTTTTTTACTGCTGAGTAGTACTCCATTGTGTAGATGTACCCCAATTTGTTAATCTATTCTTCAGTTGAGGGGCATCTAGGTTGTTTCCAGGTTCTTGCTATTACAAATAATGCTGCTATGAACATAGTTGAGCTAATGCCTTTAGAGTGCGACTGTGCATCTTTAGGGTATACACCCAGAAGTGGTATTGTTGGGTCCTTGGGGAGATTGATTCTCAATTTTCTGAGAAGCCACCATATTGCATTCCAAAGTGGCTGAACAAACTTTCACTCTCACTAACAATGGAGGAGTGTTCCCCTTGCTCCACATCCTCTCCAACATAGGCTGTTCTCTGTGTCTTTTATCTTAGCCAATCTGACAGGTGTCAGGTGGTATCTCAAAGTTGTTTTGATTTGCATTTCTCTGATGGCTAAAGATGATGAACACTTTCTCAGGTGCCTTTCAGCCATTTGTAATTCTTCTGCTGAGAATTCCCTTTTTAGTTCTGAACCCCATATTTTGATTGGGTTATTCAATGTTTGGGGCTCTAAATTCTTGAGTTCTTTATATATCTTAGAGATATATAAAGTCCTCTATCACTTGTAGGGTTGGTGAAAATCTTTTTCAATTCTGTAGGCTGTTGTTTTGTCCTATTGACAGTGTTCTTGGCTTTACAGAAGCTTCTTAGCTTCAGGAGATCCCACTTATTGATTGTTGATTTTAGTGTCTGTGCCACTGGTGTTATATTTAGAAAGTGATCACCTGTGCCAATTTGTAGAAGTGTATTTCCCACTTTCTTTTCTATCAAGTTTAAAGTGGTTGGGTTTATGTTGAGGTCTTTGATCCAGTTGGATTTCTTTTTTGTGCAGGGTGACAGGCTTGGATCTATTTGCATTTTTCTACACACTACCATCCAGCTATGCCAACACCATTTGTTAAATATACTATCTTTTTTCCATTGAATATTTTGGGCCTCTTTGTCGAAGATCAGGTGTTCATAGGTATGAGCCTCTTTCTTTAGAGAAATTTTCTTACATAATTTTTTTGAAAGTGTTTTTTATGCCTTTGGCCTGTGTTGTTGCTTCTTCTTCTTCTTCTTCTTCTTCTTCTTCTTCTTCTTCTTCTTCTTCTTCTTCTCCTTCTTCTTCTTCCTCCTCCTCCTCCTTTCCTATTTTTATTATTTGTAGATTTGGTATTTTTACAGTGTCCTAGGTTTCCTGGATATTTTGTTTCATGGTATTTTTAGATTTATCTTATTTTTCCTGACTGAGGTTTCTACTTCTTCTACCTTGTTTTTAATGCTCAAGACTCTGTCTTGTATACTTTCTGCTTCTTGTGTTATTTTGGTGAGGATTACCTATGAGGTTTTTGTTTGATTTCTTAAATTTTCCATTTACATTTCTCTTAGTTATGGCTTGCTTCCATGATTCTATTTTCTTCCTTTCACTCCATCCCTCCTTCTGCCCCTCCCTTCCTCTCTCTCTCTCTCTCTCTCTCTCTCTCTCTCTCTCTCTCTGTAGTTTGAAACAAGGGTTCTCTGTGTATCTCTCGTTATCTTGGAACTCACTCTGTAAACCAGGCTGACCTCAAACTCAGAGATTTGCCTACCGCTGCCTCCCAAGTACTTAGATTAAGGCTTGTGCCACCATCTAATATGAACTCTATTTCTTTGTTAAATTCTGCTTTCACGTTGTAAACAGTTTTTATTATTTCATTCCACTGTTTGTGTTTTCACAGACTTCATTAAGGGATGTGTCTATATCTTCTTTAAAGTCTTCGAACATATTCATAATAGCTATTTTAAAGTTCTTGTCTTGTGCTTTATATAGCATTTCTCAAGGTGTACTGTGTAGGATGATTGGATTTTGGTAGAGGCATATTATATTGTCTGTTATTGATTGTTGGAAAGTATGTTGCAGTAAGGCAAAGAAATATTTGGAGAGACTATTGGGATGAAAGGGCTAGGGGATGCTGGGTCCTAATCAGGTGTTGGAGTCTTTAGTGTGTGAAGCTCAAGTGGGAGCAGGGGCACCTATAGGTAGGTTGTTACTAGGCTGAGGATAATAATGAAGAGACCATAATAGAAGACAGGAAGGAGAGTATGACTAATCTACTAGAGTCCTTGCCAGATGTGGCAACTGGAGGTCCCTGGTAGAAAGTGTTTGTAGGTATCAGGGGTTGACAGAAAGGAATGAGATAGGCTAAGAAGGGATCTGAGAAGGTCCACAGGAAGGAGAAAAGCTGAGTGTTTTCCAAGGTTTTGCAGAGTCCCCAGAGAATGGAGGAAGTGTGAAAGGAAAGGATCCTGCTACAGAGCTGGAGATGAGTCTGGAGAGATTGTAATTGAAGAGAGGAGAGTCCCAGCCTGGTGCAGCCACTGGAGGTCCCAGGTAGAGTGTTTCTAGGTATCTGCAGCTGACAATATGGGATGGTAGGAAGAAGGATATCTGCATCTGCCATGATGTCCATGGGAGTGCCCAAGGACGGGATGTGGGGTGGACAGAGAGGGCCCTGTAAGTAAGCAGTTTGCTCTAGGGCTAGGAGTGTGACTGCACAGATAATATTAGAGAGCAGGAAGAAGAGTGGGAACCTCCTACCTGCATCCAGATCCTGTGTGGCTGCTGGGGATCCCAGGTAAAATGTATTTCTAGGTTATCAGTAGCAGACACAAAGGGATGGGAGGGTGTGAGTGTGAGAGAGGGTCCGCAAGAAGGGGGAAAGTGGGGTCCACTGTAAGGTTGAGGGAGTCCCCAGGGAATGGATATAAGAGTGGGAAGATATGTTCTCCAAGCAGTCTGATACAGGGTTAGGGATGGGGCTGGAGATTATAATGAAGGACAGAAAATGAGATGGTTAGGGGAAGGGCTAGAATAGAATGGTCACAGGAAGGAGCTAATATACTATTCTTAGAAAAAGCAATTAAAGGAATATCCAGACTTATTTGTAAATAATTGTCACTCATGTCCCAAAGTTTACATCACAGGTTGGGAAGATGGCTTAGTCAGGAAGTGTTGGACCCACCTAAGAAGGGCATTGTAGCATGTGTTTGCAATCTCAGCACTGGGGAGGTAGAGGCAGGTGGATATCTGGTGCTCACTGGCCAGCCAAACTAGCATGTTTGTTAATTTCCTGGTCAAGTGAGAAATCTGAACAAACAAGGTGACCTTTGCCTGAGGAACAAGACCTGAGGTTGACCTCTGACTGCACATGGCACACAGGTGGCCACATACCTTCACACTCATGAACACACCATACATGGACATGTATTTGCAGCCATAACTCATGCTCGAATATTCAGAGGCTGTAGCATTTGCTTCCTCATTATTTTACTTTATAATTTTGATTAAATTAAATAATACCAATCAAGGGGCCAACTTAAGACTCTGCTAAATGAAAATCCTGTTACCTGGAAAGTCTCTTGACCTTCTGATGGTCTAATCTGTTCTTTCCCTACTTCCAAACAGTAGAGGACTGCAGAGGTTTGCAGGGTCACATTACATTCCCTAAATGCTGACACTAGAAAGGGCAGGATATACAGGATGCTACTAGGTCAAACGAAATAAACAATTGATATTACATCTGGATTTTTGGGAGGGAGCATGTGCTCTGTGGGGACTTCTAAAGTGTTGATGTAACATGGTAAGTTTATGAAATCAATCCATTACCATTCTGCTCTAGAAGCTATTGTTATAGAGTAGAAACAGAAGAGACATTATCTGATTGTGGGTAAGAGCCATAAGCCAGCAGGGACAGATTTAATAGCAACTGAGACTTCAGTGGCAGTCAGAAAAAACACCTGGCCAGAGATTGATTGACATCTTCATGCTGTGTAGCAGGTGGTGGTAATGAATCTGGAAAAACACATGGGATTGTCAATGAGAATTGTCTAGAGAATTTAAAGGATGAGACACAAAAATGATATTTATTGAATGATCATTCATTTTAGAGAAGGGAAATTAGTCTAATTGTAAATGAGGTTTATGGCTATGCCACCCTGAGCGTGCCCAATCTTGTCTAATTGTGAAAGTGTGAATGACAGCAGGTTATCGAGCAAGGGCTTTGGAAAGGGCAGAAGGACAGCTGCTTTGGGGTTTCTTGAAGTTTGAAATCATAAACACAAAGTAAGGGATTTGTCCTCATCACTTCATGCTTCAAAGAACAGTTGTTTAGTGAGGTTCCAGTTTTGCATTTTGATTACAGAATAGTTCATTGTCAGGGGAATTTTTTTGATGAGTTTTTTTTTTTTTTTTTTTTTTACTTTTAAAAATGAAAATTTACAATAAGCAGTTAGCTAATGAAGCAATGTAAAGGCAAAGCTAATGGTACAACTTCTCTGGCTCCCAACATGATGCTCCCAGGTGTCCCAGCCATCAGTCATCTTATTATCATATAAAATGAGATTCCAAGGGCTCTCAGAGCTGTCCAGAAATAAGGCCAGAGCCTAAATATTTGTTTTTCACTATTTGTTTTTTTTATCACATGGCAGTAATAAATGTATGTGTGCCACTTGACCAGTCCTGAAGTCATTTAGTCTCAAATAAACATACAGTAGCTTATATTAATTATAAGCTCTTTGTCCTATGGCATATTACTTGCTAACTCATATCTAATTTATCTTTTATTACTAAAGAAAAACTATAATTATAACTATCTAATCTTCAACATCAAAGACTGTAGAAGGATATAATATTATCTGAGTAAACAGGAAGTGCAAACAGCTTTCAAAATATAGAAATGACAGAGATATCTGGTTACTTGGACGGTGACCCAAAATTTCTTTGTAATGCTGGGGCACCCATTTTTAGCCTATAGGCTTAGAGTCTCTGGCATACCTTTCAGTAAAGCAGAAAATTTGAAAGACTGCTGTTACCATTCTGGCATAATTAATCAGTTGCTTTCTCATGTATCCTGCAGAATGTCTGGCAGTTTTCTCTGCAAAGCAGGAACCTGAAGGACCATCTTGACTTGTTATGCCAAAGTTCAGAGGTCACTCTCCTAAGGGTCCTACATGTCAAGATTATACAGAATACTGTCAGACAGTTGAGGTAAGAACAGTTTCTTATCCAGTGGCTAGCTTTTGCCAAAAATAAAGTAATCTTCACATAGAGTTTCTTTGTTGCCCATCATCCTTTTGAAATAAATTCATGCTGCCAGGAGCAGAAATGTCTCATTGTACAGAAAATCAAAGTTCTTAAAATATTTTAAATGCAATATTCTGTAGGTCTTTGGAGTGTTTGAAGATTACCTACCTAATTGAAATACATCGTTGTATATGTAAAACCTAACATGACTATAAGTTTGATTATCATATATGACTACTATTTCTTAATTATACATTATAATTTTTAAATGAGTAACATAAACATAACATCTTAAATAAGAGTA
The DNA here is from genome assembly GCA_004025045.1 of Sigmodon hispidus. Lineage (NCBI taxonomy): Eukaryota > Metazoa > Chordata > Mammalia > Rodentia > Cricetidae > Sigmodon > Sigmodon hispidus. The sequence continues at coordinate 45,947 of PVIH01014813.1, forward strand.
TAAATATACATACAGTATTGCAAAATTAACCTTAAATTTGTGTCAATAAATCATAAATCTATACTAATGTAAAATATTTTGAGATTAATAGATGTTTTTGCATCAAAGTAGATTTAATCTATCTTTTTATCATTACTATGTCATATTCCTCTTTTTGTCCTAGAAAGAGATTGACTATGATCATTAACCATTTATAATAAAAGCATTTATAAACAATATTTGGGGAATTTGGGCATAGCTTTCCATACACTACTTCCTGCTGATTAGGGGTGCAGGTAATTTTATGAGCTTGGATCATCCTAGTCAGCAGCTTTGAAGCTGATAAGGCCATCTCTCCCCATCACAAATTTTTCAGGGGGTTTTCCTTGATCAAAACTTACTTTCTTTAATTAGAACTAAAGCAACAGTTTTTCCTTTTCTGTGGAAATAAAAAGAAAACCTCTCTTTCAAAGTAACATATCTTTTGATTTCAGTTTGAAGGTCAACTCATTTACAAAATATATAGGTTGCATTAATCCAGAAGCATTAAATGTCTTTTTAGCAGCTCTTACTACTTTCTTTGAAGTCAAAAACTTAAAGACAAGACAAAAACATCAGTATCCAGATACTCTTTGTTTTTTTTTTTTTTTTAAACACTTTTATTTATTTATTTGCCTCAGTGTTTCCCTGGAACTGGAACTACAGACAGTTGTTAGCTGCCATGTGGGTGCTGGGAATCGAACCCAGGTCCTCTGGAAGAGCAGATGTTGCTCTTAACCACTGAGCCATCTCTCCAGCCCCCCCAGATACTCTTTGTAATTTCCATCTTTACATGGCTAATTTTTTACTCTATTTACTTTTAAAGAATTTTATCCTTTTTCCTTTTTCTTTTCTCTCTCAAGCCTAAAATCATTTTTAAACACACTGAAAACCATTTAGAGGGTTGTTTAAAATCTGTCTTTGCTGTTTATCTTTTATCTCTTACCTTTTTCAGTTTCTGACCACACCTTTAATCTGCTAAGATGTGGCTAGGGTTAAAGGCTTGTCTAGGGTAAGTGGCTGGCTCCACCAAGCTCCTTGTCTAGCTTCATAGAGAATTTAGCTTTTTAGCAGAGGCAGGAGCTACAATTACCACTCTGGGGAATCTTCAGGTCTATATGACCACCAAGTAGAGCATTGCCACCCACTGCTCATGAACTTCATTTAAGTATTTGGTAGCAGGGCCTCTTAAAAGAGTCACATAATTTGTGCCACTAAGGCTGAGTCAAGAGGCCTCACTTGCTCACCTTCATCAAACAGAATGCTGTTACTAAATGCTGCTACTAAAAAACTGTCTTTGACTTTGTTCTCTTTGTGTCTATAAAAGCAATAACCTTAAATCCATAATATGCACCTTGTTGCTTACATTAAGGCTCCTGTGACACTAGGAACTGACCTTGTTGCAGCTTAAGCTGAATTCTGAAAGCCCAACATTTTGTAGCTCAAACCTGCATGTCACACCAGAGCATCTCTGTACCAAGGCCCACTTGACATACATAACTCTGAAGCTGTTTTTGGCTCAGTTTCTGTGTTCTAAAACCCCTTTTAAGCTTCCTTAGGCTTTATGTAGGTGTACATGCCCCACATTAGGATGCCATTTGTAGTAATAGGTTCTGGCCCAGACTAACCTTAAGATCTAGACCATCAGTTCCAAATAAACTACCCACAGATGCTTGGTCCAAAATAATCACACAAAGGCTTATATTAATTGCAAGATGTTTGGCTTATGGCATATTACTTGCTAACTCTTACTCTTAAACCAGTCCATGGTTTTTATCTTTTTTAGCCCCGTGGCTTGCTATCTTTTCTCAGAGCAGCATTCTCCTCTTCTTTCCTCTGCTTCTGCTGGCATCTTCTTTCTCTTGGCTGTAGCTCATAGCATCTCTTTCTAACTCTGCCCCTTTGCCCCTTTATTTATGCTTGGATTTCCTGCCTACCTATAAGTTGTCTTGCCATAGGCCAAATAGTTCTTTTGTTATCCAATGATAATACACAGCATACAGAAAGACATCCCATATCAGATGTCAGCTTCAAAATAGTGCTTCCTTACACTTTGGCATATTAACTGGTAGTGCAATCCATCAAAATGATTACCTAAACAAGAGCTATATAAAACTATGCTGCCAGTTAACATGCCAGGGTGTAAGGAAGACATTGCATCAGGCCATACTCCTGAATGAAGAACTACAGGCAATCAATGGCTGCAAAGAGAGGGAGAAGTCGTTTTCCTCAGGGATGAGTCCCCTAATATGCTACCTACTCCCAGGTGGTCAGCCCTAAACACACATGCATCTGAACTCAATAGGAGACCTCCTACCCCTCTCTCTCTTTAAATCTTTCTCTCAATCACCTTTTATTCTCTCTCTTTCAATCTTTATCTCAATCCGCCTTTCTCTTTCTCTTTTTTTACTCCATTTCTCTTTCAATCTCTCTTTTGTTCTCTCTCTCTCTTTCTCTCAACAGTTATACATGGCTATCAACCTGATAATACTGAGAAAGAGTGAACCTTACTTGAGAAAAAGTCTCTATTAGATTGGCCTATGAGGTGCTTGTGGTGGCATTTGTTGACTGCTATTCGACAGAGGAGGACCTAGACTACCATGGGTTGTGCCAACCCTGGATAGCAGTTCTGGTCTGTATCAGGAAGCTAGCTAAGCAGAAACAGGGACAGAACCAGAAAGTTGTATTTCTGTGTGGTTTTTGCTTCAAAATTTGCTTCAAGTTCCTGCCTTGGCTTCCCTCGATGACAGACTATAAATAGTAAGACAAACAAGCAAACTTCTTTCTTTCCAAGCTGATCAGTGTTTTTTATCACAGCGATGTAAAGTAATTAGTGAAGAAGAAGCTGTAAATTTGATAGGTGGTTGACACAGAGAAACAAGAGAGAAGGAGAAGTGTGAGGAGATAATGATGTAAACATGGTACCCATGTATAAAATTCTCCAAAAAAAAATTAAACAAAGCACACCATAGACACGGAAAATAATTTGGAGAAAAGTTCTTGAGGTATGAGGTGAAGGGTTAACTAATTTAAGGTGTTATTTCCACATGAGAAAACAAGCCTTGAGGTCAGCAGAACCATTAAACAGAGATTTAAAATCCCATCAAATTTTCTTAGTTCATCAGTCTGTAGAACTAAAGTTATTTTAGGGCATCAATCTGGGTAGTTTGTCTGTCTTTATTTATTTATTTATTTAAATTATTTTTAGCATTTGTTTTGTGCATGCATGTCTGTGTGAGTGTGCAAGGTGTACATGTAGAGACAGGGGACCACTTTTAAAAGCCGATTCTCTTTTGTTATGTGGCTGCATGAGGTCTGGAGCTTGAATTCAGTGTCAGACATGGTGACAAGTGCCTTTACTTACCAAGCCCCTGCTCAGCCTTGGCTTGTGTATTTTGCTTCAAATACTAACAATTGGTGTGCATAGTTGACTATGAATGTCTCTAGAATAGTCTTACCACTTCTAATGATGTTCGTCCCAGCTGTGGATGAGCAATAGATGCCTTTCCAAAGAGTAGTATTTGTAACTATCTTATCTGAGAGCAGAGAGACTGAAAAGTAATCACATTCATGGAGAAAGAAACGGAGAATCAACACACTTTAAATACCTTTGGTGTTCCCTTCCTTCTCAGAAGATTATTAGGACTTATTAAAATTTGTTGTTAGATTTTCTTGATAAATCTGAACCTTAGGAGTGGCATTCATGGCATAGGTGTGTGTATATTTAATTTTTGAAATTAAAATATAATTGCATTATTTCCCCCTCTCTCTCCTCCCTCCAACATTTCATGCATGGCCTTTTGATCACTCACAATAGGTAGATGAAACTTAGCAATGGCTGCAATATTTTATTTTTTCTCTGTAAAGATGAACAGTAAGTTCCACAGCATGTTTATAACTCCTCAGACTGATGCAACATTTCATATATTAAAGCACTATGTTATGACCTATATAAAGGGCAAAACCATGGCAAAGTTTGATTGAAATGGAATATTTTTGAATAAATCTTGACATTTGCTTATATTATATCTAAATAAAGTTAATGATACGAACCCATCCTGGCATGGAAAGTGGAGCCAGAGTGGATGCTGAGCAGGGCATCAGGACCGCTCAGGAGTGCATTCTAGATCCAGTCTTGAAAGCAATGCTTTGTAGACACTGCACATGTTTCCCCATATTATTAACACCATTCTCCTCACATTCATCTCCCCCGTCTTGGCTTTGTGTTTGACAGTGGTACTACTTTTCTCAAGGTTTCTACAGCAGCTATGCTTTTTGGAAAGATTGATTGTGCACCATCTGTTCAGAGAACAAGAAAGTTTTGTAAGAACTTTAGGATTGTGATTGAATTCTGACTAAACTTCATTCCTGAGTGGTCTTCTATAGCTATTTCCGAGAAGTTCACAGTTTCTGACTATTATCTGAGATCCAAATCATGTGTATATATGCAGTTAAAGATATGAACTTTTACAAACAAGAACTAAATGTATTATTAATGCAGAATTTAAAAGAAGGTCTAAATAACAAAATCGTCTTAAAGATAAAAAACCATGATTACTGTCCAATAAAAACACTGGAAAACTCATGATAGGCTGAAGATGGAGTTTCTGCTGGGTTTTTTTTTTGTGTGTAAGCATATGTGTGTATTTGTGTGTCTGTGTATATGTATGTTATGTGCTGTGTGTTCATGTGAATGCACATATGTGAGTATGTGACTGTGTCTATTTGTGGGTATGTATATCTGTGTATGTTTTTTCATGTGCATGTATTTGCCTGTGTGTATGTATATATGTATGTATATTTGCAATTATCTCTCTCTGTGTTTGTATTTATGTTTGTGTATTTTCTTCCTTGTAAGACCATTTCCAAGTTTGTTTCCTCATGAGCCCTGTGGTGTCTCTGAATCTTCCCTAATGTCTTCTCACACATCCCATCTCTTACTCTTATTTAGTCGCTTAGAGTGGAGTTGAAGCAGGAGTAGAAAAATGACTTTCCCATGTCCATTGAGAAACAGTTTCCTGTTTTCATTTACTCAGAGTTCCTGACAACCATTTTACACTGTGTTTGTATTTGACAATCTAATGGATCTATATGGTGATCTCTCACTATGTTTTTAAATTTTTTCTGAGGATTATTGGTTTAATATATCTTTAAAATAGTTTTCATACATGGTTATTTTATCTGCATCTGTGCCTGTATACCACTTGTCTGCATAGTGTTAACAGAGGCCAGAAAAAAGGCACCAGGCATGACTGTGAGCTACAGTGTAGGTTCTAGGATATGGACCCTGGTGCTGAGATATGAACCCCTATTCTCTGGAAAAGTAGTCAGTGTTCTTGACCACCAAACCATTTCTCCATTTCTAATTAAGAATCTCTTTAATATTTGTACAACTTTTTTTTCCTTCTTTATTTATTTTGTATTTATCAAGAAAAACAGTAAAGTGAATTTAAAATGCTGATAAGTTAACAATAACTATGAAGAAGATAAAAATCCTAAGTATGACTTATCAAGGGTGATAATGCAAAGAAGATTAGTACACATATATTTACTTTGTGTTCAGCTTTCCCTCTGAATTTTTTCTTTTTCATCCCTGTATATCCTTATTCAAGGTCCCTTCCCCCTCCCACCACATCAGGTCATTTTTTCTTCTCCACAACTCCACATCCCCTCCCTGGGCAGGGAGCAGACAGTCTCACTGACCCAATAATGATTAGATCAGTCTCCACTCCTGGCAAATCCAGTTTTGTCCACCCTCCCTCAAGAGTGAGTCAGGTGTTCCTAAGTTGGAGTGGGATCCGAAGGGTCAGTCCAGAGTGTTTCTGATCCCAAGCTGTTCAGTGGCTGTGATTTGCAGCTTGGGCATGCTTGGCTTTTTCTTGTTTGTTTGTTTAGAGACCACGAATGAGTGAGTACATCCCCTGATTATCTCTCTGAGTTTGTGATACCTCGCTCAGGAGGATATTCTCCAAATCCATCCATTTACCTGCAAATTTTAGGATATCATATTTTCTTACTGCTGAGTAGTATTCCATTGTGTAGATGTACCACAGTTTGTTAATCCATTCTTCAGCTGAGGGACATCTAGGTTGTTTCCAGGTTCTTGCTATTACAAATAATGCTGCTATGAACATAGTTGAGCTAATACCTTTGGAGTGTGAATGTGCCTCTTTAGGGTATATACCCAGAAGTGGTATTGCTGGGTCC